>MU228146.1:646429-667904 GCA_018584345.1 Thuja plicata | reverse complement strand
ACATTTCAACATTCATTTTTATGATGCAGGACCTCTAGAAGAACATGTAGACATGAACTATTTATGAAGTTCATTGTACATTTGTATTTGTCCAAGTTTGGTTATATAAAATACATGAACTATTTTTAAAGTTCAATGTACACTTGTAAATTCGTCCAATTTTGGTTTTATAAAATACATGAGCTCACTTTTCTTCACGTCCAATTTTGTCAATTACAATTTATATTTAATTTAATTACAATTAAATTTAATTATTTAATATACTATTTATAATTTAAATCAATTCCTCTTGTCAATTACATGAAGAAATAACAACTATTAATGAAAAGATTATGTAATTGATATTTAATTACAATTAAATATATGTAAACTCACATAAACTCATATATTACATGTAAACTCACATATATCTAGATTCAAATCACAAGTACAAATAATATGATAAAAAGTCCTGAAAACATATAATAAGTCATGATAACACAAGTCCAAATAACATGATATAACACAAGTCATCATAACACAAGTACAAATAATATGATAACAAGTCTTGATAACATATAATAACAAGTCCTGATAACATATAATAACAAGTCATGATAACACAAGTACAAATAAAATGATAAAAAGCCCTGATATGTCCATAACAAGGTCTAACATATGAAAAAGAGTATAAAATGTCCATCGTATATAATATAACATGCTCTAACTCTGCTCATCTAGCTAATATGCACTCCTCTTCACTCCACGTGAAGGTGACTCAGATGCACCATCATGATGCACCTCGTCCTCCTATACATTTATAAAACATCGTATCAGAAGAACAAGTGTGTTTAATTTAAATGACTTGCATAACTCACTTAAAAAGTAAAAGTAATATTAATGAACATAATTTAAAATTTTATCCTATGTCCATGTGGTGTAATGCCCTCAGTGGGACAAGGAGGTCCACTCTCACCAACATAAAATGTTGATGCAGTCAACTCCTGTAAAAATAAACAAATTACAAAATTTATCTAATCGAGACCTATAAAAGACAAGTACACAATAGACAATGTAAAATTAATTTTAATTGTGACCTCAAAGGAAAATTTTGATGGCTGCATTTGATTCAATCCTGTAGCCATGCCAAGATTCATGGTAGTATCCACCTGAACAACATATTTAAATCATGAATTAAAAACTTGTACACATACATAAATTCTAATTTATATTGAACTTGACTATAAATTTATCGAACATAAGAATTTACATTAGATGTCTGATGCATAGCCAGTGTCACTGATGAGTCAAGATGTAAATGTGATACAACATGAGAGAATCCAAAAGCCTACAATTGCAAAAATATAAACATGAATTAAAGTTTTACATAGACTAGTAAGCATATAAACACTTTAAATTAATGAATGTAAAACATACTATAGGTATATGAGGCTGCATCTCAGTGACCGGTGGGGCAGAGCACGAAGAACTGCCGACCTCAGTAGTACATGAAGCACCCTACAAAATATATCAAACACATCATCAATTCAAGTTTGAAATATTTAAAGTTTAAATGTACTCATCTATATATAGCTCAGGAAGGATGAATTCAACTCTAAATCTAGCCAACTCTGGGATTTCATCAATCAGATTAACTCCAAAAATTGGTAAAATTTAGAGTTGAATTCGTCCTGCCTAAGCTATTTCCTACCTAGGATTAGCTTGGTTTGCCTCTTCTATTCTTGGGTTAAGAACATACCCATGTTAGACTAGGAAAGAGAAAAATTCACTAAAAATCAGTCATATAAGGGAGCTGTACCTTTAAATTCAGAGGGAAATTGGTTCTTTCAATAAAAAATTTCCAACTGTTATATTCGATTGTTCTTAAGTATTTTGGGTATTTTAGAGCTAAATTGAAAAGAACAATCTATTTACTAATAGATTTTTGGTGACTCTACTGGGGAGTATCTAGAAAAGAATAGAACAATGGGTCTAATGGACAGTAGGAAGGAGAAAGAGGTTAGAAAGGAAGCCTCCTACTCAAACAACTCCAACAAAGGATTCCTCCAACATCACAACAACTTCCTTGGTAATACTTCCAACTATGCCCAAAAGTTCCTTTCAGCCAACTGGTGGAGGCGATGAACCTCCTGAAAAATAAGTTCAACCAAAGAAGACTTATGGAGAAGGTTCACTCCTAGATATCGAAGCAACAAAGGAGCTCACCAAGGATGCAGAGCTAGAGCGGTCAGTAAAAGCAGTCACAGTAGATGTACTAGTTGACACCTTGACCCAAGATTCTCTAAGGAGAGGGTCTCCTGTCATAGTCGAAGTGGGTGAAGATACTCCTTCAACCATGAAATCAGAAGGAGAAGCCAGGAAGAAATAGAAGGTCACTTCACTAGCCAAATTCATGTCCTCTTCTCCTACTTTAGTAAATCCATTTTCTTCGAGACAAAAGGCTACACCTCCAGTCATCAGGAAATTGTTCATTGAGGAGTTGGTTTCTGCCAACAAAGTTACTAGTGCAGACTCATGGATAGAACATACTATGGAATGCAAGACAAAGAGGGTGGAAGAAGGGGCTTCTAGAAAAGATACTTTGTTACAATATTTTCAGCCCAAGGATGCTATGAGAAAATAGAAGATAGTAAAGATGATGTCTACTCTAGGTCGTGACCCTAAGACTAAACACTTCACTATGGAAGTTGCCAAACCAAACAAGGATGGTAGATTTGAAGATATGACCACTTCAAATTTTTAGTTGCAGTCATTTGATATGGGGTTAGCTCACCATGACACCAAGGTAGAGTGGTGGAAGTCTACTAATGTGGTGATAGAAGAAGAACTCGAGGAGATCAAGACTACCAAGGTTCAATTGGAGGAAGAAGTGGCAGAGCTGAAAAATTTCATAAGGAAACTCCTCACCCCTATTGCAAGTGTTCCCAGCACCCAATCCACCTTTGATCCCAGTGCCGTAGAGAATCAAGCTATATTGGCCAAATTATAGGAATATCATCACTTCATGCAGATCGGTAGAGGATGGAGTGAGAGGCTCAAATCTAAAGGGTTGGCAGTTGTTGAATAGTTAGGTAATGCTCTATTGAGGTTCGAGACAAAAAGGAATAACATCGAGAAGAATTTACAAACTCTCACATCTGAGAGAGTGAAGTGTCAGGAGTGCATAGTAACGCTCCATGTAGCTATGAAGATGAAGACAAAAGAGGCATTGAAAGCCAAGATTTTGTAGAAGGGAGATGAACCTCTAATCGAGTGGCTTCAAATTCTAGAGTTCAAAATTGAAATGATCATCCAGGCTGATATGGGGTTGTAGCAAGTAGACATTAAGGTCAAAGAAAAATAGAACAAAGACTAGAAGATTCTCCAAGGTTTGCATACAAAATCATAGACAAGTGGAGAAGGTAAGGAAATGATAGGACTGGCCAATATGTAGAAATCATTCTCTGATTATGTAGACAAGTTGTTAGAGCCATCTTCTACCCACTTGGATAAAGTGCTAGAACTTCAATAGTTGAGCGGATGCATTTATAAAGCCATGGAAGAATTGAAGGATTGGAAAGATGCAATTAAAAGTCTGGCTAAAGAGCATTCCAAATGGCTCATTCGATACACTAATGTCCATGTTAAAAGACATGAAGAGATTATCAAAGTTATCACAGTTCTCACTGCTTATAGGGCTAAATTAGGCAAAGAGAGCGAAACTGAAACTTAAGTAGATTCTCTCTTTGTACTAGATTTTGATCAAAATGTAATGAATAATATTTCAGTTATCATTTCTAGTTGGGGAAGTTGAACCATTTCGGTTACCCCTTCTTTTTGTAATGGCCCAATCTGGGACTCTATATGTACTATTTCCAAAATCAATACAAGGGTCGACTAAATTTTGGTGTGAAAGATAGCATTTTGCTGAGTCAAATTTGTATGTCTCAATACCATTGTTTTATCTATTCCATTTGCATTGCACTTATCTTTCTATTGAATTCAGATGTTTCTTTGAAGTTGGATTTATAATATATGTTCGAACTAGAGCTTTGTATTATGATTTGATAAAATTAGCAAAAGGGGAAATTTGTTGTTATCTTAAGTTTGGGAAACGTTCTTATGATATAGAATGATACATTGTTGTTTGATCATTAGTCTTGCATCTGTATTTTCAGCAGAAGTTCATGTATTACCAATTTTGGGAGTTAATCTGATTGATGAAATCCCAGAGTTGGCTAGATTTAGAGTTGAATTTGTCCTGCCTGAGCTATTTCCTGCCTAGGATTAGCTTGGTTTGCCTCTTCTATTCTTGGGTTAAGAACATACCCCTGTTAGACTAGGAAAGAGAAAAATTCACTGAAAATCATTCATATAAGGGAGCTGTACCTTTAAATTTGGAGGGAAATTGGTTCTTTTAATAAAAATTTTCCAACTGTTATATTTGATTGTTCTTAAGTATTTTGGGTATTTTAGAGTTAAATTGAAAAGAACAATCTATTTACTAATAGATTTTTGGTAACTCTACTGGGGAGAAAAATAATCATTACACTAGAAGCATATCATGAGGAAAGATGGTGCTTCCCCATGAAAATATAATTCGAGTACTCCAACCAAATCTTGGTTTTCAAGACGATCAAGAAGACCTTAGTTCCTTGCTAAATACTTTTGCCTGGAGGAATAGAAGATGCATCGAACATTACAGAAATGCTAGTCAAGAGCTATAGCAAGAAGAAGCTAGAGCAGAATCACTTGAAAGAGCCTTCTGAAGGAGAAATCAAAGAAGAGAACAATGCCAAGCCAAGTGTGAAGCTAGGCCACTGAATTAGTCAAAAATTTGGAGCCTAAAATATTTCTCAGGACCACAAAGAAAGAAGGAAATATAAATTTAGTCTTTAAGAGACTTGTGAATATTAATTTTTCTCTACTTGAAGTACCTCGCCAAAGAAACAGAACCACGAAAAGCTAGAGCAGACCTTCTTCCCCACCTAAGCAGTCTACTCTTTTATCCACCACTTGCCAAGTGTTAACGTTACACAGAGTAGTTGCTCCCCCTGTTATCAACCTAACACCTTATTTACCTCAAGTAACAATGGCACTCCCTTGGGCCACTACAGTCGGACCCCTGAAATTAGTAGCATACAATCCTCTTCCCTTATGGTCTAGAAACAATTTTCCTAGGTTTTCTGGAGATGGGAAAGTATCTACAGATGAACATATTGCTGCATTCTTTGCTTCTGTCAATATTCTAGCAATACAAGAAGAGGATGTGGCCATTAGATTATTTGTTGAGACCCTTGTTGAGGTCGCTGCCGATTGGTTTCACCACCTACCAAATTCTTCTATCATAGATTGGGCCTCCATGAGAGCTTCTTTTGAAAGAGGGTTCAAAACTATGGAAGATGAACATGCTCTCTTGACACAATTAACCTCTATCAAGAAAGAGCCTTCTATTAGTATGAGAGATTTCATAGCTAAATTAAATAAGCTTGTAAATCATATTCCAGTGGCTGACAGGCCTACAACAGGAAATTTGAAAACATTCTTTATAAGTGCTATGCCACCAGACATCAATTATGATCTAAGAAGAGTTAATCCTATAGGTTTGGATGCTACACAAAGAATTGCCATGGAACTCAAAGACCACATGATCTCATCTGGGAAATGGAAGAGAGAGATATAGTCAAGAGTCAGTACTAGTGATACTACATTGTCTGATGAGATGATTTAAAAATTGTCAAATGAATTCATCACCTTCAAAAGGCAACTCCCTAGATTCAATAACCCTTATCAATAGAATTATCAAGAGCAACCTGGAAGGGGCAATGATGGGAGGAATGCTGATGGTAAAGCATTACAATTAACTGGTCCACCACAAAGGCTAGCTATTGAATCTCCCCCTAAAAGAGGGAATATGTGTGCCTTTCATCTAACTATAGATCACAACGGAGAAAGTTTCCCTCATGTAGCCCATGCTTGGAAAATGCATCAGATGATGAATGGAATGTTGGAGTCTTTGGAGCCGAACCAGATTCATACTCACATGGCGACTCTAAAAATTTATATTTAGAGTATGAGTCTGATTCTGAACAAGGAGCAACATGTTATGCAACCATAGATGGGCCTTCGTATACAGTCTTGACCAGGAGCTAGAAAGATAAAGGTCCTTCCTCTTCCCCCCCACCTAAAAATAATGAGGTGTCTACCTCCAACTCTAAGGAAGACAATCAAGGCATGAGAATTCTACAACCAAGTAAGGAGAAGAACTCTTTTGACATTATTCAATTCTGTAGAGACTCTCGAATTCAAATCTCTCCCATAGATTATCTCAAATGCAATCCTATAGAATTGCAAAAATTAGTAGATTATTGTAATGAAGGGAATCATAACCTAAACCAGACTGTCATGACTAGTATAGAAAATGAGTCAATTTTTGTGGAGCCCATTGAGCAAGGTGAATCATCTGTGTTAGCTACTTTCTCGGGTCAGAAGCCTGATCCATTCTATGTGTCTTTATATATTAATGGATGCAAGTTGAGCAATTGTATAATAGACTCTAGAGCCTCAAATAATGTGATTCCATCAACAGTAGCTAAAGCTTTGGGACTTACCCTTACTAAAGCTCATGGTAGGTGCTATTCTATGGACTTAAAGCAAGTACCTCTAGTTGGAAAAATTAAGGATGCCCAAGTGGCTCTGGCAATGCACCTTGAGAAGAAGATGTTGTTAAAAATTCTAGTTGCTGATATACCTACTAGCTACTGTTTGTTTCTAAGTAGGAGTTTCTGCAAAGATCTAGGAGGGGAGATAAAGTTAGATTGGTCTCAAGCTTTAATCTCGATGGGTAATAAAAAATTAAATTGGTCCCGGAAGAGAAAGCTAAGTTTACAGTGCTGAAGTTAGATGATCCTAAATCCCAAATTCTGTATCAAGAATTGGAATTTGGAAACTATATGTTATTTACTGATGATCATGATGAGGAAGTGAAACTAGGGGAATGGGGAAAGGAATTTTCCGCTAAAGAAGAGTCATCTCAAATATGGACACTTGAATTTGATGGTAGTTGGGCTTCATCAGGATCCGGTGTAGGTGTGGCCTTGATATCACCAGATGGAATATGTGAGCCTATGGATTATAAATTAGAATTTGGAAATACCAAAAATACTGTTGAATATGAAGCCCCTCTGTTAGGAGTCATTGCTGCAAAGGAAAAAGGTGTGAAGATTTTGAGAGCTCGTGGTGATGCAGAGCTTAACATGCACCAAGTTAAGAACCAATACTCTGTTAAAAATCACAGATTAAAGAACTACAAAAATAGAGTATGGGATGAGATAGAAAGACTAGATGCATTCTTTATTGAATCAATGCCAAGAAAGTTGAATGCCAAAATAGAATCCTTGGTTGTGTCAACTTCATTACTCCTTCCCCACCCAGAATTCAAAGATAATAAGTACCAAGTGGAAGTCATAAATTGACCATCCATACCCGACAATGTGGAAGATTGGAAAGTGTTCGAAGATGAAAAGAATCTCCTTCTCTTTCTAGAGAGCTATGGCAACTTCCACAAAGAGGTCCATGGCAATCGTAGAGGAGATCATCCATATAAGAAAAAGAAAGATAAGTAAGATATTATCCAGTTTCAAGGTAATATCATCCCGCCCCATCTAGTTACTCTTGAAAAACTTTTCAACAAGCACGACACTTTTGTGAAGAAGAAAAGAATCAAAATAGGTCCTACTACTGGTGAGTATGAAGGAATGAATATTGGAACTGAGAATTATCCCAAGATGATCAACATTGGGAAGTGTTGTACTCAAGAAGAACATAACAAGGCAAGGAAACTCTTCCTAGAATACTTAGACGTTTTCGCTTGGAGTTATGAAGACCTGAAAATTTTTATGAGTGGGAAATTCAAGCATCAAATCCCCTTAAAACCTGAAGCTACCTCATTCAGGCAAAATCAAAAGAGCTATAATCCCAAAGTTGCAGATGCAATATTCAAGGAAGTAGATAAAATGCTTAAAGCAAGGGTCATCTATCCTATACACCACTCTACTTGGGTGGAAAACATAGTGCCTGTGAGGAAGAAGAATGGAGAGATAAGAATCTGTGTAGACTTTAGAAATATTAACCAATCTTCTTTGAAAGACAATTATTCTCTTCCCAATATGGATCAATTACTGCAAATTGTAGCCAAAGCTAAAATGATGTCTATGTTGGACAGCTTTTCAGGATATAATCAAATAGAAGTTGAGAAAGTGGACCAGCATAAAATGACATTCACCACCTCGTGGGGCACTTTCTCTTACTACAGAATGCCATTTGGGCTAATAAAAAATGGAGCTACTTTTTAGAGAGGTATGGACCTTTCCTTCAGTGACATGAAGAATAAAATCATTGGTATGTATTTGGATGATCTTACTATATTCTCTAGGAAAATAATAGATCATATAAATGACTTAAAGAAAGTATTGCAAAGGTGTCAGGAGGATGGGATTTCATTAAATCCCAAGAAGTCAATCTTCTGTATGACTGAGGGGAAATTTCTAGGTCACATTGTCTCCCAGGAAGGCATAAGAATCAATCTAGAAAGGGTTAGAGCTATTTAGAAATTGAGTTTACCTATGAATAAAATGGGAGTAAAATCTTTTTTTGGTCAGGTTAACTTTCTCAGGAGGTTTGTTCCAGATTTTTTGGAAATTACTAAATGTATAGCTGATATGATGAAGGGAAATGTGAATTTCAAGTGGAATGAACCCAGTAAGCAGGCCTTCAAAAACATAAAGAATGCCATAGCCAAAGCTCCAGTGTTATGTCACCCAAATTACAAGAAATAATTTGTAATCTATTGTTATTCTTCTGAACATACTCTATCAACCATTCTCATGCAGGAAAATGAGGAGGGAGTCTAGGCTCCTATTGCTTTTATGAGAACACCTCTGAAAAATCACGAGCTGAAATATTCCCAAACTGAAAAACACACTTTCGCAGTCGTTAAGGCTTTAAAGAATTTTAGATTCTACATCTTACACTTACATTCTCTTGTGTATGTACCTGATATCATAGTGAAGAGCATATTGAATCAACAGGATGTAGGATGCAACAACAGAGGAGCATGGGTAGCTAAAATGCAAGAATATGATGTAGAGATCAAGCCCACAAAGCTGGTAAGAGGCAATGCACTATGCAGGGAAATGGCGGAAAACCAAGCATGCGAAGATCCAAAAGCTACACAATTGGTTTTGGCAGTAAGTATGCAAGACCCCTAGTTTGAAAACATCATATATTTCCTTAAATATGGTGAATTCCCTGAAGGGCCGACTTCTAAGAAAAGAAGAGACCTAAAACTGAAGGCTTCTAAATATGTTATTTGGGAAGATAGGTTATATAAGAGATCAATAGACGGGACCTTTCTCCAATGTGTTGATAGACAGCAACAAGATAAGTTGTTAAAAGTATTTCATGATGAAGCTTGTGGAGGACATTTCTCCTTGTTAGTTACTGCATTTAAGATTATGAGGTAGTGTTATTACTAGCTAGGAATGCTTAGAGATGCTTACCACTGGGTAGCAAAGTGTGAGAAATGCAAAGTGTTTAACAGAAAGCCATAGTTAGTAGCGTTACCTCTGAGACTGGTGATAATTGAAGGTCCTTTTCAACAATGGGGTCTTGATTTTAATGGTCCTATAAACCCCACGTCCAGTGCAAGTCATACCTACATAATCACTGCAACTGACTACTTCACAAAATGGGTGGAGGCAAAAGCAACCAAAAGGACTACTTTAGAAGTAGTATGTGAATTCATCAAAGAAAGCATCCTGGTAAGGTTTGGTGTGCCTATTAAGTTAGTTATGGATAACACTACATACTTTTCTTCTCAAGAAATTAGTAAATTTTGTTTTGAGTATGACATCATGGTCAGTCATTCTTCTGACTACTTCCCTCAAGGGAATGGTCAAGCCGAATCTAGCAATAAAAACTTGGTGAATATCATGAAGAAGCTTGTAGTAGACAACCAGAGAACCTGGCATATGAAAATCTATGAATCCCTCTGGGCAGATAGAGTGAATCCTGAAAGAGCCATAGGTGTATCCCCCTTTGAACTTGTTTATGGAGTAGAGGCCAGCCTTTCATTACCACTAGAGCTAGAAACCTGCAAAATAAGAACAATAGTAGAATATGGCATATATGAAAATGGTTTAGAAAAGAGGATTCTATACGTAAACAAACTGGAAGAAGAAATAGAGAAAATGGTTGACCACATTACACAGCATCAGATACATGTGAAGAGTTTGTTTGACAAAAAGAGTAGACCCCAAAAATTTATGATAGGAGACATGGTGCTATTGTGGGACAAGCGTAGGGCACCCAAGGGCATGCAAGAAAAATTTGAAACACTATGGAAAGGACCTTTCAAGATCCATCAAGCGTTTGAGAAGAATTATTTCAAATTGACATATCCAGATGGTGAAGCGCTACCACTGACGTATAATGGTCAAGATTTGAAGCTCTATCAGATTTAAATTGAAAACATGTAACCATTGTATTGTACAATAGTTACATTTAGTTCCTAATTTTGTTTTCCTAGTTATGTTCCCTTCCTATTTTCCCTTTCCATGTCTTCCTTTAGTTTTGTTGTGAGCCACCTTTTGTTGAGCTTTGCGAAACTAGAGATTTGAGATTCCTTGCTTGGACATGTGAATGTCCAAGTCCCTAGATAGAGCCAGTTGTTGCCCCACTTTTGGTCTGTATACCTTTTAGACAAAAGTGAGTGTTTAATGTATAGTGGTGGTCTTGAAAGCTTCTTGTTAGTCCTAAGTCTAAGTCTAGAAATTTTTCCTTTAGGCTAGGGAACCTTTACTAGATTTTTCCAGATTTCCTTCTCTTTTGTGAACCATAGGGTTTCTGTTTGTGAGTTCATGTTTTCATTGGGTAGGTTAGGTTCCTAATCTGGTAAAGGCTATGGTTTGAAGATTTCTAACATCAGTGTTACACACAATGGAAGTATGTAGCCATAATCCTTCATTTTGTAGCTTGACAGAGAATCGGGCTCGAGCTTCTCCTCTGGTGGAAAAGTATCAACAGAGTGCATCTTTTGCCAATGACTACTAAGTGATGTCCCAACAAGAAGTACAGTTCTAAAATGGATCCTTTAGGCTTAAGCAGGGCTGTTGTGTCTAGATTACACCTCTATAATCCAAAGGGAATGATTCAATAGAAAGAAGTCGAGGAAATAAGCCAAAGGTGGAAAAGTGAAAAATGACTTCTCCCCTACTCCTACAAGTGGGTTTTGACCCACAGAGTATGTTTTCCACCAAACCATTTAAATGAAGTGATTTCAAGGAAGAACCTGTCTCATAAAGAATCTGAGATATAAAGAAGGCAGATGAAATCAACACATGCCATTTTGGCATCCTGATAGACCAAATTTCTCTCTTGGCAGATTTTTGAACTAAGAGCACTCCAAGAGCACTTCTCTTCCCAAAGGAGAAGTGGAAAAGTGATTTTCTGCTACCTCAGAAAATTTATCATTGTGGTTACTAAAAGTGAAAAGACATTTCTTAACGGCCTGTAAAAGCAAGGTAATTAATTCAAATAAAGCTATTTTACTTCATAATGGGATTTTTCATTAATGTTGGGGTCTTTTAATTTGTGTGGCATGGGAAGTCAGCTGTTAAATGGTAAGAATTCAAAAGTTATAAAATTAATTGAAAGTTGCGAACAAGAGCTACCATTTTTTTGCCAAATTGTTTTGAATTTGAAGTCTCATATTTTAGCTATTCCTTGCTCCCGCATCCCTAAGAGATACTTCTAATTTCTAAATACGAATCATCAGAAGCATGGCTTCTAGATTCATGGGATTTGATGGAATGAATGACATTACTTTTGATGGCATAAGATTTCAAATACATCTCTAAAGTTCTTTGACATACGGAACTTCCAGAATAGATTAAAAGTGGACCAGATAGATCCTATTACGGAGAATTTGAAGGATAGTGGATTAGTTGAGGCTGCTAGTTTTCCCATGGCTATTCAAGCCCCAGAATTGATCTAGGAATGCATCGCTCGATACAACCCAGATACTAGGAAAACTCTCTTGCCCAATGATACAGTGTTGCTATCTATTGACAGGGAATCGGTCCAGAACTCGCTTCACATCCTAGAGCAAGTTGAATATTCAGAAATGACATACATTCAAGTGGTGACCGAATATATTGCCAAAAATTCAGTTTGGAAGAAGGATATAATGAGAGCATGGTTTCAAGAACCCAAGAGCACCAAAGGGAAGTTGTCGAAGACATTATACGACACTGATCTAAAGCCAGAGATTGTTGACATTCTGGTGTTACTCCATAGGATCATAGGTGAGAGTGAGGCACTCAATTTTGTTGATCATCACTTCTTCCTGGTTTAGGTAATCTATTCCCAACATCACTTCATTGATTGGGCACTTATGGTAAGTGAGAATCTCTCAGAGGCCCTAGATAGAGCTAAATTCCAGAATGAATTTTACCTATCTTCAGTCCTCTTATATATTCTGGATACACTCCAAATTTTTCCAGGTCTTCCTAGATTAGAGGAATTTCCTGATGATGTCAAGAGTTATGAATTTTTCCCCTCTTTGCAATTGCATAACAGTTATGTTGAGTATCTTTGGGTTAATGATGTATTTACAATGAGATTGTGCAGGGAGTTACAAGGCTGTCCAAAAAGGAGATTCTCCCCTGAAGCCATGTCTTTCATCAACCAATTTAGATGTTATTTCATTCAATTTAGAGGTTTCTCATATCTTCATCTTGCAAGTTTTGATGATTTCCCTTTGAAGCTGCCCAGGTATCCTACTGATATGATCGTGCTAATCGAAGTAATGAGGCAAGCACTCCAAGTGAACTTACTCTGTGCTAAGGCTAAGAAGAATGGATACGACTTCCCCATGACCATTAGAGCTTACAGATGCACATCCCAGTCAAAGGTGAATAATGCTCTCAAGACATTCTCAAAGAGGTTTTCTTTGGAAACCTATGATGTCTTGAGACCGCAATATGACCCAGTGAACTATGCTAGGGATGCATTGAAAATGAGTAATGTAATTCATCATGTACATGATATTGAAGACTACTGGGCTAATTGTAAGGATGATTTGGAAAGCAGAGAGAGATTCGGTTAACTATTGAATAAATCAAGAGGTTCAATGTTAACATTGTAGTAGAGGGGCTAGAAGATGATGGCAATCATATGTATGATGATACATATCTAGAGGAGATAAAGCTCACCCCTATCATTTTTGAACCCATGCTGGACCAAGACATTAGTGATTTCCTGACTCTAATGGGGGATATCTACAAAATAATAGAACACTGGGTCAAATGGACAACATGAAGGAGGAAGAGGTCAGAAAGGAAGCCTTGTACTCAAAGAAATCCAACAAAGGATTCCTCCAACATCAAAACAAATTCCATGGTAATACTCCCAACTATGCCCAAAATTTCATCTCAGCCAGCTGGTGGAGGTGATGACCCTCCTGAAAAACAAGTTTAGCCAAACAATACTTGTGGAGAAGGTTCACTCCCAGATATCAAAACAACAAAGGAGCTCACCAAGGATGCAGAGCCAGAGTGGTTAGTAAAAGAAATCACAGTAGATGTACCGATTGACAGCTCGACCCATGATTCTCCAAGGAGAGTGTCTCCCATCATAGTGGAAGTGGGTGAAGATACTCCTTCAACCATGAAATGAGGAGAGGCTAGGAAGAAATAGAAGGTTGCTTCAGTAGCCAAATTGGTGTCCTCTTCTCCTACTTTAGTAAATCCATTTGCTTCAAGACTAAAGGCTACACCTCTAGTCATCTGGAAATTGTTCATTGAGGAGTTGGTACCTCCCAACAAAGTTACTAGCACAGATTCGTGGATAGAAAATACTTTGGAATGCAAGAGAAAGAGGGCAGAAAAAGGGGCTTCTAGCAAAGATACTCTTTCATGAGCTTTTCAGCCCAAGGCTGCTATGAGAAAACACAAGAAAGTAAAGATGATGTCTACTCTAGGTCATGACCCTGAGACTGGACACTTCACTATGGAAGTGGCCAAACCAAAAAAGGATGGTAGATTCAAAGATATGACCACTTCATATTTTTAGTTGCAGTCATTTGATATGGGGTTAGCTCACCATGACACCAAGGTAGACTGGTGGAAGTATACTAATGTGGTGATAGAAGAAGAAATCGAGGAGCTCAAGACTTCCAAGGTTCAATTGAAGGTAGAAGTGGCTAAGCTGAAAATTTTTATAAGATAGCTCCTCACCCTTATTGCAAGTTTTCCCAGCACCCAATCCACCTTTGATCCCAACACGGTAGAGAATCAAGCTATATTGGCCAAATTACAGGAAGATTGCCACTTCATGCAGATCGGTAGAGGATGGAGTGAGAGGCTCAAATCTAAAGGGTTGGTAGTTGTTGAATAGTTAGGTAATTCTCTCTTGAGGTTGGAGATAGAAAGGAATAACATCGAGAAGAATTTACAAACTCTCGCATCTGAGAGAGTGAAGTGTCAAGAGTGCATAGTAACGCTCCATGTAGCTATGAATATGAAGACAAAATAGGTGTTTAAAGCCAAGATTCTACAGAAGGGAGATTAACCTTTAATCAAGTGGCTTCAAATTATAGATTTCAAAATTGAAATGATCATCCAGGTTGAGATGGGGTTGCAACAAGTAGACATTAAGGTCAAAGAAGAACATAACAAAGACTTCAAGATTCTCCAAGGTTTGCATATAGAATCACAGACAAGTGGAGAAGGTAAGGAAGTGATAGGACTAGCCAACATGCATAAATCATTCTCTGATTATGTAGACAAGTTGTTAGAGCCATCTTCTACCCACTTGGATAAAGTGCTAGAACTTCAACAGCTGAGCGGATGTGTTTATAAAGCCATGGAAGAATTGAAGGATAAAAAAGACACAATTAAAATTTTGGCTAAAGAGAATTCCAAATGGATCATCCAATACACCAATGTCCATGTTAATAGAAATGAAGAGCTTATCAAGTTTATCACAGTTGTCACTACCTATAGGGCTAAATTAGGCAAAGAGAGCAAAACCAAAACTTAAGTAGATTCTCTCTTTGTACTATATTTTGATCAAAACATAATGGATAATCTTTTAGTTATCATTTCTAGTTGGGGAAGTTGAACTATTTTGGTTACCCCTTCTTTTTGTAATGGACCAATCTGGGACTCTATATGTACTATTTCAAAAATCAATACAAGGGTAGGCTAAATTTTAGTGTGAAAGATAGCATTTTGCTGAGTCAAATTTGTATATCTGAATACCATTATTTTATCTGTTCCATTTGCATTGCACTTATCTTTCTGTTGAATTTGGATGTTTCTTTGAAGTTGGATTTACAATCTGTGTTCAAACCAGAGATTTGTATTATGATTTGATACAATTAGCAAAAGGGGAAATTTGTTGTTATCTTAAGTTTAGGAAACGTTCTTATGATATAGATCGATTCATTGTTGTTTCATCATTAGTCTTTAGTCTTGCATCTGGATTTTCAATAAAAGTTCATGCATTACAAATTTTGGGAGTTAATCTGATTGATGAAATCCCAGAGTTGGCTAGATTTAGAGTTGAATTTGTCCTGCCTGAGCTATTTCCTACCTAGGATTAGCTTGGTTTGCCTCTTCTATTCTCAGGTTAAGAACATACCCCTGTTAGACTAGGAAAGAGAAAAATTCATTGAAAATAATTCATATAAGGGAGCTATATCTTTAAATTCAGAGGGAAATTGGTTCTTTCAATAAAAAATTTCCAACTATTATATTCGATTATTCTTAAGTATTTTGGGTATTTTAGAGTTAAATTGAAAATAACAATCTATTTACTAACACACTCCACCTATCAGGTATTGGAAATGAAGTCACACAGTACTTGGATACTGAATTTGTTTTACCTACTAGACCTCTGATAGTTGATGAATTGAGATAAAAGCATGAACACAATTCTATAATGACAGAACTCACTTCCTCACTCTCCGATGCTGAATTTGAAGATGTAAAATCATACACCACTGGAAAGAAAATGTGGGACAAACTCAAACTAGTACATGGAGGAGATAAAAAAGTGCTAAGAGCTAAGGCAGAAATCCTAAGAGGAAAGTTTGATGACCTAAGAATGAAAGAAGGAGAAAACATCACTTAGTATAGTAGCAGAATCAAATAGGTTGTTAATGCTATTTGAGGAGTAGGAGGTGTACTTGAAGAAGAAATAGTGCTAATTAAAATTATAACAACCTTACTACATGTTTATGCTATTAGAGTATCTGATATACAAGAAATGAGAGGAGTAGAAAATTACAATGTTACTCTAGATAGTTTAATTGGTAGACTTATCTCATTTGAGATGAATAACTATGACAACAGTGTCATACCATCGATTGAGTCTACATTCAAATCTTCTCTAAAGATAAGCAAACCAAGTCAAATACACACTATGAAAAATGAGTGAAAGTGATAGTGATGACCAAGAGCTTGATGAAATTGAAGCACTAATGGAAAGAAGATTGAAGAGAAGCAAAGGTAGATACAAAGGTAAATTACCATTGGTATGCTTTAATTGTAAAGAGATTGGACACTTTTCTTCTATATGCCCTAACAAAAGAAAAGAAGATAGAAGAAATGACAGATCTTATGAAAAGAAGTTTGACAGAGGTGATGACCGAGATCACTGAAGCAACTGACAATTTGACAGAAGAGATAACCAAGACTACAAGGATAAAGGAAAGAAAGCTTGTTACATGGCTGAGAACAAAGATGAGAAAAATGACATCGAATTTGATGAAGACTTTGAGGTAGTATTTGTTGCTATGAAGGATGACTCAGATGAAGAAGAGAGGTATGTTGAGACTGCACTCATATCTAAGGTTAGTAAAAATGATGTCTGGATTGTTGATAGTGGTTGTACTCACCACATGACTGGAGATAAGGAAAATTTTGAAACTTTTGAATATTATAATGGTGAATCAACAAGAATGGGTAATGACTCACCTTGTCCAGTTGAAGGTAAAGGAACCATCATGTTTAATAATATGATCAGATGTAAAAATGCATATTGGGTGAAAGGACTTAACTATAATCTATTGAGTGTTTCACATCTGAATAACATAGGTCACCGAGTCTCATTTGAGAACAAAAAGGTAAAGATCTACAATGAAACATGGAGGTTGATTAGTACTGGTGAAAAAACAAAAGGTAACCTATTCTATCTTGATAAAATTGAGACTAGTTGTTTATTGGCTAGAAACAAAGACATATGGTTGTGGAATAAAAAGTTATGGCATATGAATTTTGACATGGTTATGATAAGCAGGAAAGGAAAGGTAGGAGGCTTACCGAGCATGTCAAAACCTGACCATGTCATGTGTATGAATTGTCAAAAAGGTAAAATGAAAAATTCTGGTTTCAAGAGAAAAACCTGCACATCAAATGCTATTCTAGATTTAGTCCATACTCACTTATGTGGAATAATGAGAATAAAGAGCTATTATGGTGATAGATACTTCATTCTCTTTGTTGATGATTACTTTAGAATAATGGTTGTTATGTTCTTAAAAGAGAAATTAGAAGCATTTAAGATGTTCAAATGGTATAAAGATATTGTTGAAAAACAAAGTGGAAAGGAACTAGAATTTCTAAGATCAGATAGAGGAGGAGAATTTATTTATGATGAATTCACTAACTTTTTCAATGAGCATAGAATTAAAAGATAGGTTTATGCACCAAGAACACCACAAAAAAATGGGATTACTGAAAGATGGAATAGGTCAATCATTGATTGTGCCAGAACACTAATGATTGAGAAAGGCATCACACAAAAATTCCAAAGAGAAGTTGTCAGTACTATTGTCTACACATTAAATTGAGTTCAATTGAAGAAAGACACCAATAAGACACCTTATGAGCTATGGTATGGATACACACCCAATGTAAGTTACTTTAGAATTTTTTGAAGTCAATTTTATATTTTGAAAGATGATAGAAATGAAAAGCTTAACTCCAAAGGTGATGAAAGAATATTTCTAGGTTACTCTACCAAAAGAAAGGCTTATAAATGACTTAAATCCTCTAACAAAATCATTGAAAGTGAAAATGTCAAAGTGGATGAGATTTCTGACAAAAATGATGAGGAAAGAAGAAAGGAACCAGAAAATTACAACAATTTTGTCTATAGTGAAGAACCTAACACTCTGGCCGAGCAACAGTGTATTGCTACTAAGTGATAGAACAATGCACCCGACCATCAGGATGCAAACACCCAAAATTAGGAAATTTCTCACAATGATGTACCAAGCAATGAGGATCAAAATGAAGGTCAAGATGATGATCACAATGAAGAATAGAGATCTGAACCAGTACTTTCCAAGTATGTCAGAAGACACCATCCACAAAACCAGATCATAGGAGACAAAAAGGATGGAATGAGAACAAGAAGTAAGTCACTATACACTAGATGTTTGATTTGTGATTTTGAGCCTAAATCTGTCAATACTGCACTTGAGAATCAAGAATGGGTTATTGCTATGAATGAAAAGATAGAACAGATTGAGAAGAAAAAAACATGGATATTAGTACCTAGATCGAGTGACAAAAATTTCATTGGTACCAAATGGATATTCAGAAAAAAACTGAATGATAATGGAGAAGTCACAAGGAACAAAGCAAGGCTAGTATGCAAAGGGTATGCACAAGAAGAAGGTATTGACTATGGAGAAACCTTTGCACTCATTGATAGAATAGAAGGGGTAAGAATTCTACTTTCTTATGCTGCTTACAAAGGATTCAAGGTATACCAAATGGATGTTAAATCTGTATTCCTAAATGGAATACTAGAAGAAGAAGAAGTAACCATTGAACAACCATAAGGGTTTGTTGATCCTAACAAGAGGAACATGGTTTGTAGACTACACAAAGCCTTGTATAGATTGAAACAAGCACCGAGAGTATGGTATGAAAGACTTCACTCTTATCTCGTTAGTATTGGATTTGTAAGAACAAGTGATAGCAACAATATGTATTTAAAAGAAGATACTGATGATAACATTTTGATTGCTAAGATATTTGTTGATGATATCATATTTTGAGGTAATGATATGTTATGAAAATCAGTTGCTGATGAAATGAGAAAAGAGTTTGAGATGTCAATGTTTGGGGAGATCAATTTTTTTCTTCGTCTACAGATTCTTCGATAGGATGCAAGCATATACATCACACAATCCAAATACATCAAAGAAGTTCTCAAAATATTCAAGATGGAGGACTCCAAACCAGTTGGAACACCGATGGCAACTGGATGAAAAATAACAATGGAAGACAAGTCAACTAAGGTAAATTAGACCCTATATAGATCTATGATTGTCAAACTCATGTATGGTGTACATACTAGACCAGATATAACACATGCAGTTGGAATAGTTGCAATATTCTTTGCTAATCCTAAGGAATCACACATGACTATTGTCAAAATAATTCTAAGATATATAAAGAATACCAAAGACTATGGTCTATGGTATAATAAAGTAGGCAAATTTGAGCTTCAAGTCTATACAAATGTTGATTGGGCTAGAAACATAGATGATGGAAAGAGAACAAAAGGAGGAGTATTCTTTATGGGTGATAGACTTGTCACATGGATAAATAAAAATCAAGGATGTATCTCACAATGAACTATAGAAGAAGAATATGTGGTTGCTTCTGCAAATTTCCCTAACATTGCATGGATCAAGAAATTACTAGAAGGTATGAATATGAAAATCCTTGAACCAAAAATTATCTATTGTGATAATACAAGTTCTATCAACATTTCAAAGAACCCTGTGATGCATGCTAAGACAAAGAATATTTCTATGAAGTATCATTACTTTAGGGAACAAGTACAAGAGAAAGAAGTGATACTAGAATGTGTGCAATCCAAAGAGCAATTAGAAGACATATTCACAAAGACATTGCCTAAAGATACATTTGAGTATGTAAGGAAAAGAATGGGAGTTTGACCCTTGTCTACTGGTCACTAAGCTGACTAGGAGGCTACATCAGCCTACACATTATCAGAAGATCAATCTGATGGCATGTAACTGATTGAATATTTGAAGATGTTAAGTTGATCACCAAAATGTAGAAAGATAATGCAAGACATTAAATCAGTTAATGGATTGTATTTTCATTGATTTCAACTTGAGATAATCTAATTGGTTATAATCAAAGTGTCAAAGACTTCAAAGAATCAGAGAGATAAAGATTATGCTTTTAGTAATGCATAAAAGAAAAGCATTCACTATGTGACTTCAAACACTGATAGCTAGTGGAACCCAGTGGATAAAGATAGCTGAAAGTTAAGTCACTATGATGCCCGAGAAAGAAACCTGACAAGCATTACTGACGAGCATAATCAAAAGCATACCCAAAGGCCATAATCACAATCCAACCCAAATGAAGAATCCTGAGGAGAACTGGAGTGTTGACCGAAGCTATCAAAGAGTTAAAACACCGAAGTTTACTAGAGTTTAGAGATAAAATATCTAGTTGGCAGAGCTAAATATAGACTTAACTGGTAGTTATGATTGTTTTCATTGATAAGATAATGCCAGAGATAAGTAAAGGATTTAAAGATGTTTTGTCCAATTGGAAAGAAGATTTTTACGAGATAAAACAAGAAGTTTTCTTTAAATTAGATTGGCTAAGATTGCGGATCACACCAAGATCAAGAAAATCAAGAACCTAGAAATGGTGATATTATGCCTATAAAGAGACAACTTAATTCATTACGAATTAAGGGGAGTGAATAAAAAAGAGGATGCTGGAGATAAAATGATGAAGAACAAATTCATATAGTCCTGATCAATCAATCTAAGGAAAGAGCTAAATATTTCTGTAGACACCGAGCAATAGAGCATAGCATCATCGAGACAAAAAAAGAGTGGAGCAAAGGTATTGATAAGATATATTGATCAGATTGGTTTAAATGAGCTTACAATATATCTAAAAATCTACAAGTATAAGTTGTATATGTGAACAGATCATACTGTTTCAGTTTAACCATTGATTTAGAAATTCTCTTAACCAAGCATGATTTAAAGATCCTTTCTATATTGAGATACATCCCAAGGAGTATCAAAACATTTGATCATGAAGATATAATGAGATATCAGATACCATTTGACAAACAAGAAGAGTTTGGAGAAGGAAGGTAGCATAGAAATGATTGATATCAATTGAAAAACTAATCTTTTAAATCCTTTAACAAGGTCAAACCTAACAGTGTGTTTGTAACTTTTAACAGGGTTGGCTCTTCACCGAGCTCACTTCAGAAGAGTGAAAATTTGGGTTACCGGTCCCAAGTGGTTTTTCCCTTAACAGGGTTTCCACATTAAAAATCCATGTGTCAATGTGTTTATGAGTCATTACTTTAGTGTTTTGCATTACACATAGCTAATCTGGATTGATCG
>MU228146.1:635166-646310 GCA_018584345.1 Thuja plicata | reverse complement strand
TGTGGTACTAAGTTTGTGGGTTGATTAATTAGAATATTTTTGAGGCCACTGATTCACCCCCCCCCCCTCTCAGTTATTACTAACAATTGGTATCAGAGCTTGTGTGCTTAGAAAGGGAGTTTAACATCTCAAGAAAAAGATCACAAGATGAACAGATGAGATGTGCCCAAGTTGAATAAAGACAACTTTGCATCATGGAAAAGTAGAATAAGACCCCACCTATCAGGTATTGGTAATGATGTTACTCAACACCTTGCTATTGAATATGTGTTGCCTACAAGACCTCACACTCTTGATAAATTTAGAGAAAAGCATGAGCATAACTGCATGATGATAGAACTTGCCTCATCACTCTATGATGCTGAGTTTGAAGATGTCAAAACCTGCACCTCTGCAAAGAAAATGTGGGATAAGTTGAAGTTGGTACATGGAGGAGATGCTAATGTACTAAGAGACAAGGAAGAAAGCCTAAGAGGGAGGTTTGATGACCTAAGGATGAAAGGAGAAAATATCACTCAGTATAGCTACAAAATCAAAGAGGTAGTTAATGCTATCTGAGGAGTTGGAGGTGTACTTGAAGAGGAGACAGTGGTAAGTAAAATCTTAAGAACCTTACTACCTGTATATGCTATTAGATTTTCTGCTATTCAAGAAATGAGAGAAGTTGCAAACAATATAGTTACCCTAGATAGTCTGATTGGTAGACTGATTTCATTTGATATGAATACATTTGATAATAATGTCTTACCATCTATAGAATCTGCATTCAAATATTCTTTAAAATAAGCAATTCAATTCATAGACATGCTACTAGAAATGATAGTGAAAGTGATAATGAGGATCAAGTACTTGATGAGATTGAAGCACTAATGGAAAGAATATTGCAGAGAGGCAAAGGTAGATACAAAGGTAAATTACCACTTGTATGTTTCAATTGTAAAGAGGTTGGACACTTTTCTACAAGATGTCCAAATGGAAGAAAAGATGACAGAAGTAATGATAGATCATATGAGAAGAAGTTTAATAGAGGTGATAAAAGAGATTACCGAAGCAACCGAAAATCTTACAAAAGAGATACCCGAGACTACAAGGACAAAGGGAAGAAATCTTTTTATCTAGCTGAGAATAGAGCTGATGACACTGACACTGAATCAGGAGAAGACATTGAGATAGTATTTGTATCCATGAAGGATGATTCAGACGAAGAAGAAGAAGTATGTAGAAATGACACTCATATCTAAGGTTAATAAGAATGATGTTTGGATCATAGATAGTGGCTACACTCACCATATGATTGGTAATAAACAAAATTTTGAGAATTTCAAATACTATAATGGTGGTTAAGTAAGAATGGGAAATGATACACCTTGTCCAGTTGAAGGTAAAGGAACTATAATATTGAATAACCTGATCAAATATGAAAATGTTTACTGGGTAAAAGGACTGAATTATAATCTATTAAGTTTTTCATAGCTAAATAATATAGGTCATCAAGTGGTATTTGGAAATAAGAAGGAAAAGATCTTCAATAAATCAGGAAGATTGATCAGAACTGGTGAGCAGACAAAAGGTAACCTTTTCTATCTTGATGACATTAAAACCACTTATTTAATGGCTAGAAATGAAGACACATGGTTGTGGCACAAAATATTGTGTCATGTGAATTTTGACAACATGATAAAGATAAGCAACAAAAGGAATTTTAGAGGCTTACCAAGCATGACTAAGCCCAAACATATCATGTGCAAGAATTGTCAAAAAGATATGATGAAAAAGTTTAGTTTCAAGAGTAAAACCTATACATCTAATGAAATTCTAGAATTGGTCCATACTGATCTATGTGGACCCATGAGGACAAAGAGTTACTATGGAGATAAGTATTTTATTCTCTTTGTATATGATTATGCTAGAATGATGACAGTTATGTTCTTAAAAGATAAATCAGAAGCATTCAAGATGTTTAAATGGTATAAGGCTATGGTAGAAAAACAAAGTGAAAAGAAATTGAAATGCTTAAGGTTAGATAGAGGAGGGGAATTTATTTCAGATGGATTCAATAACTATTGCAATGAGCATGGAATTAAAAGATAGGTTTTAGCACCGAGAACACCACAACAAAATGGAATTGCTGAGAGGAGAAATAGATCAATTGTTGACTTTGCAATAACATTGATGATTAAGAAGAGCATCACTCAAACCTTTTGGAGGGAAGCTGTCAGTACTTCTTTCTACACATTGAATAGAGTACAACTAAAGAAGGACACAAAGAAGACACCCTATGAGCTTTGGTATGGTCATACACCCAATGTAAGTTACTTCAGAATCTTTGGTAGTCAATGTTATATTTTGAAGGATGGTAGAAATGGAAAACTTGACTCCAAAAGTGAAGAAGGTATCTTTCTAGGGTATTCAACCAAAAGCAAGGCTTATAAATGTCTTAACAAGTCATCTAACAAGATCATTGAAAGTGATAATGTGAAAACAAATGAATTTGCAGAAAAGAATGATAAGGAAAGAAAAAGAGAACCAAAGGACTACAATAGGTTTTTTTATACAAAACCTGCCACTCTACCTGAGGAATAGTGTATCACTCCTGAGCAATAGAACATTGCACCCAAGCATCAGGATGAAATTACCAAAAATTAGGAAAAACCTCAAGATGATGTTCCGAGTGATGGGGATCAGAATAAAGGTCAAGAAGATGATCAAAATAACGAACAAAGAGCTGAACCAAAACTTGCCAAGTATGTTAGAAGACATCATCCACAGAATCAAATCATAAGAGACAAGAAGGTTGGAATGAGAACAAGAAGTAAGTCACTAAACACTAGATGTTTACTTTGTGATTTTGAGTCTAAATCTATTAATACTACACTTGAGAATGAAGAATGGGTCAGTGCTATGAATGAGGAAATAGAAAAGATTGGGAAGAACAGTACATGGACACTAGTACCGAGACCAGATGACAATAATGTCATCAATACAAAATGGATATTTATAAACAAGCTAAATGAGAATGGAGAAGTCACAAGAAACAAAGAAAGGTTAGTATGCAAGCGATATGCACAAGAAGAAGGTATTGATTATGGAGAAACCTTTGCACCTATTTCTATACTATAAGGAGTTAGAATCTTACTTTCTTATGCTACATTCAAAGGATTCAAAGTATACCAGATGGATGTCAAATATGCATTCCTAAATGGAATACTGGAAGAAGATGTATTCATTGAACAACCTGAAAGGTTTGTTGATCCAGACAAAAGAACTTGGCATGTAGACTATATAAAGCCTTGTATGGATTGAAACAAGCACCTAGAGCCTGGTATGAAAGACTTCACTCCTATCTCATTAGCATTAAATTTGTAAGAACAAGTGAAAGTAGAAATCTATACTTAAAAGAAGATACCGATGGTAATATTCTAATTGCTGAAATTTTTGTTGATGATATCATTTTTGGGGGAAATGAAATGTTATGCAAATCCTTTGCTAATGAAATGAGAAAATAATTTTAAATGTCTATGTTTAGGGAGATCAAATTCTTTCTTGGTCTACAAATTCTTCAACAAGATGAAGGCATATATATCACTGAGTCCAAATACATCAAGGAAGTGATGAAGATATTCAAAATAGAAGATTCCAAACTATTTGGAACACCTACGGATACCAGATGTAAGCTGACAAAAGAAGACAAATCAAATGAGGTAATTCAGACATTGTATAGATCAATGATTGGAAAACTAATGTATGTTGTTCATACTAGACTAGATATAACACATGCATTCAGAATAGTTGCAAGATTCTCTGCTAATCCCAAAGAATCACATATGACTATTTTCAAGAGAATTCTAAGATATCTGAAGAACACCGAGGACAATTGATTATGGTATAAAAGAGAAGGAAAATTTGAGCTACAAGTCTATACATATGTTGATTGGGCTAAAAACATTAATGACCAAAAGATGAGAACTCGAGGAGCATTCTTCATGGGTGAAAAACTTGTCACATGGATTAGCAAGTAGCAAGGATGCATCTCTCAGTCTACTACAGAAGAAAAGTATGTGGCTGTTGCTACAAATTGCTCCAATATTGCATAGATCAAACAGTTTCTGGAAGGTATGAATATGAAGATTCTTGAACCAATAATTATCTACTGTGATAATACTAGTGCAATTAACATTTCTAAGAATCCCGTCATGCATGCTAAGACTAAGAATATTTCTATCAAGTATCACTATCTGAGAGAACAAGTGGAAGAAAAGGAGGTGATACTAGAATATGTTCAATCAAAAGAACAATTAGCTGATATATTCACCAAGACATTACTGAAAGATACATTTGAGTACCTGAGATAGAGACTAGGGGTCCAACCCTTGTCTATCAGTCAGTAAGCTGACTAGGAGGCTGCATTAGCCTACACATAATCTGAAGATAATTCATGTTGATAAAAACACTGAGATGAACAACAATAGATACATCTGTACACAACAAGGTACAAATCTACACCGAACAAAAGAGACATTGTATTGCTAATGGATAGGGAAATTCAAGGAATATATTATATAAATGGATGGAAGATTCTATAGAAGAAACTTGTTTGGCATTGTTTTCAAAGGGAGAGATTATCTCATCATCATAAGGAAGAGAGATTCATTATCATAAAGGAGAGATTATCTCATTAATCAGAAAAGATTATATCATTATCCATGAAGAGAAGTTACTAAGAATCAAAAGGAAGAGTTAATCAATATTCAAAGGGAGAGATTTATTACATATGAAATATCCATCTAAGGGAGAGAAGTAACAAAGGGAGAGAGTTCATACAAAGAGAGAGATTGTTGTCAAAGGAAAAAGAGATTATCAAAAAGAGGATCAGTTAAAGAAGAGCACATATCATAACACAGATAGAAGATGCTCCATCTATCTAATGAAGGGATTGAAGATTGAAGAAACCCACTCTACAAGAAACAAATCTAAGCTATTTGAGCTTACCGAAAGCCAGACATTTGTAATAGTTACAATAGGAAAGATTGATGAAATTTTTATATTTCATATTGTATTAGTAATAGTAGAGTATGATAATGTAGTGTGTTTCCATCAATTCCAAAGGGAGAGATTGATGACATGTAACTGATTGAATGTTTGAAGATGTTAAGTTGATCACCAAAATGCAGAAAGATAATGCAAGACATTAAATAAGGTAATGGATTGTATTGTCATTGATGTCAACTTGATATAATCTAATTGGTTATAATCAAAGTGTCAAAGAATTCAGAGAATCAGAGACATAAAGATTATGCTTTCAGTAATGCATAAAATACAAGTATTCACTATGTGACTGCAAACACTTACGGCTAGTGGAACCTGACGGATAGAGATAACCAAAATTTAATTCATTGTGATGCCCAAGCAAGAAACCCAATGAGCATTACCGATGAGCAGAATCACAAGCATACCTGACGGCCAGAATCACAATGAAAACCTAACAGAGAAGCCCGAGGAGAACTGGAGTGTTGACCAAAGCTATCAAAGAGTTAAAACACTGAAGTTTACTAGAGTTCAGAAATTGCAAAATATCTAGCTGGCAGAGCTAAATATAGACTTAACTGGTAGTTATCATTGTTTTCATTAACAAGATAAAGCTAGAGATACGTAAAGTATTTGAAGTTGTTTTGTCCAATTGGCAAGAAGATTTCTACGAGATAAAATAGGAAGTTTTCTTTAAATCGGATTGGTTAAGATTGTGGATCACACCAAGATCAAGAAAATAAAGAACCTAGAAATGGTGATATCATGTCTATAAAGAGACAACTTAATTCATTATGAATTAAGAAGAGTGAATGAAAAAGAGGATGCTTGAGAGAAACTGATGAAGAAAAACTTCATATAGTCTTGATCAATCAAGCTAAGGAAAGAGCTAAAGATTTTTGCAGACACCAAGAAATAAAGCATAGCATCAACGAGCAGAAAAAAGAGTGGAGAAAAGGTATTGATAAGATATATTGATTAGATTGGTTTAAATGAGCTTACACTAGATCTGAAAAATCTGCAAGTATAAGTTGTATATGTGAATATATCATACTATTTTAGTTTAACCATTGATTCTGAAAGTCTCTTAACCGAGTAGGATTTAAAGATCCTTTCTATATTGAGATACATCCCAAGGAGTATCAAAAAGTTTGATCATGAAGATAGCATGAGATGCCAGATACCATTTGACAAACCATAAGAGTTTGGACAAGGAAGGTAGCATAGAAATTCCCGCTATCTAGTGAAAAACTAATCTTTTAAATCCTCTAACAAGGTCACACCCAACAGTGTGTTTGTAACCTTTAATAGGGTTGGCTCTTCACCAAGCTCACTTCACAAGAGTGAAAATTTTGGGTTACCGGTCCCAAGTGGTTTTTCCCTTCATAGGGTTTCCACATTAAAAATCCATGTGTCAATGTGTTTATGAATCATTCATTACTTTAGTGTTTTGCATTACACATAGCTAATCTAGATTGATCGGTATACTCTAAGTAATTTACTATTTTTTGGTAAATTGAAGGACTGCTATTCGGTAAACATAAAGAATAAGGTTTAATAAAGTATTCTGAGCAGTAGTAATTTGATAAGTATATTTAAAGGCATTCATCTTATAGGACTAAAGATAACTAGAGGCTTAATATTGTGGTACCAAGTTTTTGGGTTGATTAATTGGAATATTTTTGAGGCTATTGATTCACCCCTCCCCCCCTCAGTTATTAATAACACAATCATGTTTATGCAAGTTGGAAATAGAATGCAATGGTATATCAGTACACATAAAGGTACTTATCTGCACCGAACACCCAATTTATTATATTGCTGATGGAGAGGGAATTCAAGGAATATATTAGAGAGAAAGGTATTATATGTTTGGCATTGCTTTCGAAGAGAGAGAATATATCCATATGAAATATCTATCATGATCAGTCAAAGGGAGACCAAAGATTCAGAGAAAATATTTATCCAAAGGGAGAGAAAGATTCAAAGGAGAAATATATTCAATGAAGTAACCATCCATCTAAGGGAGAGTATTGGAGAAGAGATTCTACAAAAAAAGGAGAGACTAGAATCATAAGTTACTACATCTATCCAGTGAAGGGAATGAAGAATGAAGAACGTACTCTGCAAGAATCAAATCTAAGCTAGAAGAGCTTACTGAAAGTTAGATATTTGAATTGGTTATAGAATAATAAGGTTTTAGGAGAGATTGATGAAATACAACTGATATATTTCATATTGTATTAGTAGTGTGTTGCCATCAATGCCAAAAGGAGAGATTGACAAACTATAACTGATTGAATGTTTGAAGATGACAAAGTTGATGATCATTGAGTTGCAGAAAGTAAATGCAAGACAGTAAATCAATTAATGTATTATATTTTCATTGATGTCAACTTAATATATTATGATTGGTTATATACATAATGTCATAGACTTCATAAAATCAAAGAGAAAATTTTTTTGTTGTCGGTAATCATGTACATTGAGTGACAGTAAACCCCAAGGGATAGTGAACCCTGAGCACATAAGTTCATAGTGTTACCCGATGGAAAGTGTTACCTGAGAAAGTGATACCCGAGAAAGAATTACCAAGATAACTATAGTTGTCACCAAACATAATTAAAGTTGATGCCCAAGCTATCAGAAATAGTCACCGAGCACAACTAAAGTGTTGACTGACAAGAAGTGAAGTTAGGATACGAAAAAACAACTTAGCTGGGAGGAGCTATATTTAGAGTTAAATGATTGTTTGATTTATTTCTATCGATCAGTTAAAAGCTAAAGATAAGAAGGATATTTAAAGAATGTTTTATTCTAGAAAAAAGGAGAGATTTGCAGAATAAAACTAAAGCAAGCATGGCAAGCTTTACAGATCAAGAAGTGATCAACAAAGAAAACAAGAAGAATAAATAGTGAAATAATTTCTATATAAAGAGACAAGTAATTCATTATGAAAGACAGAGGGGTGCTGAAGATAATTTTTGTGAACATAGAACCCTTCATACAGATCTGATCATACAAACTAAAGAATAGAGCTAAGAATTATGCGGACACTGAGAAATAAAGAAGAAACAACATTCACCGAGTAGAAAGAAGGGGAGAAAAAAAATAGAAGAGCATATTGATTAGAAGAGGTATTATAGCCTTACAATAGATCTAAAAATCTACAATTCAAAGTTATATTAATGAACAAATCATTTGTTGTTTCAGTTTAACCATTGCTTCAAAAAATCTCTTAATAGAGTGGGATTTAACCATCCTTAATATATTGAGATACATCCCAAGGTGTATCCATAGGTTTTCATGTTTACAACATAGTGAATGCTAGGTCAAGTGATAAACTGTTAGTTTTAAATTCTCTAACAAGGTCGCACTTAACAGTGTGTTTGTAACCTTTAACAGGGTTGGCTCTTCACCGAGATCACTTCAGAAGAGTGAAAATTTTGGGTTATCAGTCCCTGGTGGTTTTTCCCTTAACAAGGTTTCCATGTTAAAAATCCATGTGTCAAATGTGTATATGGTTCATTTATTTGATGTTTTGCTTTACACATTACTAAAATAGGATATATCGGTAAACACTAAGTTATTTATTGTATTTTAGTAAAGGTTAAGAAATGATAAACTGCTATTCGGTAAAGCTTAAGGAAAGGATAAATAGTACAATCATCGAGTAGTATATACATGTTAGATTTACACAAGGCATACATCTTGTAGGACTTAAGATAAGTAGAGGTTTTATATATGTGGTATAAATTTTTGGTTGAATATTGGATTAATTTTTGAGGCCATTGATTCACCCCCCCCCTCTCAATTATTTCTAACAAGAGTATCAGCAGCTGAGAGGGACAGAGAAAAAAACATGTAGAGAGCCCTAGACATACTACAGGGATGAGTAGACTTAGGAGAGTTCACCATAGTTGAGACTCACATTGGAGTAGTAGCTCAGAAAAAGATAGAGGAGTTGAGACAATAGGTGCAGGAACTAGAGAGAGGACTGGCGGAGATGACAGTTGACAAGGATCATTGGTAGTGGACTGTAGAAAAGTACAGTGGGAGAGAGAGGTTATGCGCAAGACTCTTATAGATCCATGAACCATATAGATAGAATATGATGCACTCACTATACAAAGAGAGGCAAGGAAAGTAGGAAGAGAGGCTTGGTACTAAAAGGACTTATATATCTAGGTAGTACCAGAGGATCATAGAGCGCCATCCTTCACAGATACATAGTCACAAGGGATAGGAAAATCAAGGGGATCTTAGGCATTAGTGGGGATGAGGCCACCATGGGATAGGGGGAGAGAAAATCCAAAGGGATACAACTACATGGGGGACCTCCCCTTGATGCAATTTGATACTTTTTTCAGTTTTTGATATGAGATGAGATGTACAGTGGTGCCTAGGTGCATATACGTTCTAGATGTATATATTGTGATGTACTTATTCTATGGACTTGATGCATCTTGTATATTTTGATAATGCTATTATATGTATGAAAATTTATGCTTATTTATATAATGATGTAGTATTTACCTTGTTGATGCCTATATGATGTACTATGTGATGTGTGTGATTATGTTTTATGCAGACACATGATGTTCATGCTTATTCTATGAATGAATGGATGTATATGTGATGATTTATTATATGATGAATTTTGAGACTGACATGTTTTATGCAAGATGGGATGTAATGCATTAATTATGTAATGTTAAATGATTTATCCATGTACTTTAATGATTAATGTTGTGAATGCATATAAAAATGTGAAAATTTAAAATGAAATGATATGAAAATGTGACTACTAAATGTGAACTAAGATGAATATGAAAAGTAAATTTTTTGTGTGTATTAAAGTGACCTAGAGGAACACATAGGTAGACAATGAGGGGGAAATAAAAATAAGGCCTCACAATGAAAAATGAAAAACAAACCTAACTAAAATGAAATCTAAACTATATGCCAACTAACTAAAAGGGATTTTGTGGGATCTGTACCATGTTAATGTTGATGGAGCTTTGGACCAATGTGGAGCATAGAGACACACTTGACGATATTTGTATTTTTTTTCAAATTTTAGTTCCATTTGATAGGCTAAAATAAGGAAATAATAATTTTGATAGATGTTGGCATCCAGTGGGCATGACAATGATGTAATAGCATCTATGAGACTCACTAGAATCCTTTTAGTACATTAGCATCTAAAAGGTGCATATGCATTCAAATAGGTTAGAAAACAATATGTTAAAGAAAGAAGAAACACTTGTATATTTTCATGATAAAGTAGATAGAACTAGAATTTTATGTGACATAGTTTACATTTTTTTAGTAGTTTCCAATATTACAAGAGCATGGGGGTGGAGGTAAGCTATCACCATTGGTGAGAAACATAGATCAAGTCACATTTGCTAAGAATATTTTACTACATTGATTCAATAGATAGTGGGTCTACATTATGTCATAGATGTGATTCCACTCTATTATACTAATGGAGTTGATAAAGAGGTAGGATGCAAAAGCCTGTATATTTTATCTCTCTCTAGGGGATATGACTGTGACATTGATATATGTCTATCAAATCATGAGTATGTTGATATAAGGAGATCATGTCATCTTTGAGTATGATCATATGGATATTGGTGCTCAAGGGGCAGAACACAAATGTATCAATCAAGTCATCCTATGGATACCATGGATTACATATACATGTAGTGGCTCAAACAAAAATATTGTCATGCCCAAAATTTAAGCCAAAAACACACTAACAAATATATTTTTTAAAATATGTTAAGCTACTAATGTGTTGCATAATGATGAAGTATGAGTGATTACTAAGCTCACTAAAGGGTTTACAACATTGATAGATTTATTTAATCTCAAATGGTAACTAGGTAGAGTTGATTTAAATCGAGGGGAATCGTGACAAGCAATGTCCATGTGGGAACTACTCTGTCCAAAGTTGGTTTGTCAACATCCCTCGATAGGGTTTTAAAAAATGATTTATGAATTTCATTTTCCTAAGTATTATATATTTTGTGAATATATATTTATATAACCACATATATACCTATAAAAACATGAAGGTTATCTCTATTTTAATCTTTTGTTTGTAAATC
>MU228146.1:615295-634949 GCA_018584345.1 Thuja plicata | reverse complement strand
CATCCCAACATGCAGAAGACTTAAATAATGCACAACATATAAAAACAATGTAAATTCAATGCAACATAGACCAAGATATGTGGTGGGCACAACCCCAATTCACTTTATCATCTGAACTCGTTACAAATACAAAGTTGAATCGGCTATGTGTTCACAAAAACAACTCACCCAAGAATATACAGATCAAGGCTAAAAGACTTAGCCAATCAAATTATTACAAAAAAGAGCTCACAGCCCCAAAATACACCATAAGGGAATCCAAACTTTACCAAGGAAGCAAGTCACTCAACTTCTCTTCTTCCTCACAAGTCGCCAAATTCACAACTCTGCTACACTTCAAAAGATTTCGTATCACATGCTTCTTCTTTCTCTACTCCTTCTCAGACCTTGTCTTTGATTGAATGATGCTTCTCTGCCTTCTCAAATTCCTCAAGGCCTCGCCTTGAGTACTTGGTGCTTCAAATTGCCAAACATTGTATCCATTGCAAGATATAGCTCACACCTCCATCTACAACCCACAAAAATCACATGTGCTTTGCAGATTGCGCCAAGGCCCAAATCAAGTTGGCTTCTCATTAAATCATACATCAATGCATAACAAGGAACCATGACCATGATCCCACCTCAAATGAATTATCTTATTATGCAATGCACCAAGTTAAGTCAACCTCCCTCCAATACTTAGCCAGAATAAAAATACTCAACTTGAATTTCCCAGATTGAGATGCTCAGCTTGACTCACACAGCTTGAAGTGCCGAACCCAAGTTATCAAAATGAAACTAAAGCCAAGTGTTAAAAAATACTCCCCCACTCAACTCATGGCGACACCCTCAACACTATTGCATCTTTAAACCCTAAGATGCAAGAGAAGGGTCTCCTCCCAACATAGACTTTAGAATCATATTCCCACTCAAGGAACCCACCAATTGGATCATGTTTTGGAAAAGTCTCATTGCGAACATTATCCCCACTTCATTGTCTGCTCTCTACTCCACTTTGCCCATATCACAAGCAAAATGAACCTCATGATAAGGCTGAAAGTTCATGTGTCACACACAATTCTCCAAACCACTTGGATGAAAATGAAAGATCCTCTTCCCCTCATACCATCTAATATGTCTTCATCCCCCTTTCTCACAAGTATCTTTGTGGTGCACACAAAAAATATAACTACAATTTGACCTCTGTACAAACACAGGATCTGCATAAGGCCAATCCAAAAAGGCCCACTTGTGAAGATTCTCCATCTCTCCCATCAAGTACCTCAGATTCACAACCTTCTCATTGATACTCAAGATCTTCTTAGGTTGCTTGACACACATCCTCTCCACATTTGGTTCTATGACTTCAATGATCCGCAGTATTGAGGTCGCATCAGACTCTTCATGATGATAGATTAATAAGGCCACAAACACCAAATCATCAGGACCCCTGAGACAACTCATGCACAAAGAACCCACTCTCTTCCTCAAATCTTCTCACTGCACAATCAAAACTACACACTGTTGTGGAAGATCAAGGATTATCAGACACCCCAAGTGCAGTGCTATCATCACTGAAGCTCATCGCAAAAATTCCATGTCAAGGATCAACTCAAAATCCTCCATGTCAATGGAAAAAAAGTCCACATTTCCCTTCCAAGTCACCATCCTCATTGTAGAATCACTAATTATGCCACTCACTCTTCTCATCGGTGTAGTCACTGCTTTGAAAGTCAAGTCGATTGGCTCTACCCCTAATCCAAGTTTCTCAACAAAACTCATAGAGACATAATTATGAGTTTTCCTTGTGTCAGCCATCACAATAATGTGTTGATCGCCAAAATAAGTCTCAACATAGCACAAGTCATGCATACCCGAGACCCACTATGTCGCATCTGAATTCTTCACCTAATGGAAGACATTCAATAACTATAACCCTCCAACAAATAGAGTCTTTGAATCCTCAGTCCTCATTGCATTCATCTCAACATGATTTGGACACTCTCTCACAAAGTGATCCAGTTCACCACATACAAAGAATTTGTGATTCACATTCCTCTCCTTTGAATGTGTAGGCTCCTTCGCTTTCACATCGCTACTCTTCTGTTGCACCTCATTATTCCTCTTGTCGCACTTGGAGTGATTCTAATGATGATCTTCTCCATCAGACCTTGCACCTTTGATTCATTTAGTAGCATCCCCTTTGTAGTCAAGCAACCCATCTTCCATGGTGATTGGCTCAGCCAAGGTTTGAATTCTACGTACTTTTTCAAGAAGTTTTCTAATGAGAAACATAGGAAAGTTGAGTTCAACATTGGTGAAAAAGTAATTTAGGAGAATCTCGGGTGTAAGATAAATCTTGCATCACCCAAAAATATTTTCTAGTTTCTTTTCAATAAGGGATATTTTATGTAGTAATTATTTTTGGAAAGTTATTATTTTTAGTAAGTTTTCTGTTTGAGCTTATAATGTTCTACTTTCTTCCTTGGAGATTCACTTTGATTGTATCAGCCTACCAGTGAAGTTTCATTTGCAGATCAAGTCTAGTTTTGTAGATATTGGATATTTTCGGTATTGGAAGCATGGTACAGAAACTTTGAACTCAGTTTTGAATGCTTTAGAGGCCCTGAATGGGGTCAAAATTTTGGATGACTCGGCTCTCCCAAGTTAGACATTATAGATCACTTCATGGAATTTATAAAATAGGGTTACGATGGCCCATCGGATCAACGGTTGATGAGTTATGGTCTCTGGAAGTTGCGCTACCTAAACTTAAAAATGTTAAAGTTTCTTCAAAATTATTTTTGGGTTTCGAAGTTGTTTGGGCCTACTCTTATGTAATAAAAATGAATAATAATATCTTATGGATGGTCAACCTCAAACTTTATGGTTTAATTTCTAGAGTCTTATTGGGCAGTTAAAATTGCCTATATATTGAGGGCCCATAGGGTTGTCTAGGGAAGTTCTAGGTTATGTAGCTGGTGGCTCTGGCTTGCACATTATTGTAATAAAATTCCCATGTGGTTGTGCATGTTGCATTTCTAAAGGCGCATGTTATATTTTAGAATATTGTAATTTCATTTCATGGTGGATAATAGAAAGCCCATTTCCCATCTTTGCAAATCTTCTTATTCTTGATTTTGTTGTGTATTTGTGTTAATAAGGGGAGTACCCTTCATCAAGTAGTATCAGAGCAGGAGTTCCTGAGAGTGTAGATAGATCATCAATTGTGAGGAAGTTTGCACTAGAACTTTGTTTGTGGGTTTGCATGATAAGAGTAAAAAATGCATCCACAAAGGAACCGTGGCAGAAGAGGTAGAGGTGTGAAAGAAGAGGGATTTAGAGTCCTCTAGAAACAAGTGCAAGTTGTTAGCCATAGTTCTTACTTAATGTTGTGTTAGTTATATTATGTTTATCTGATGGTACTTAGTTACTACCAGATGACATTTGGGAATCAGTGGTGATGGTTGGTCACACCCCTTCGGGTTTATATAAGAAATGTACTTTCTCTTTGGAGATGTAATATAGGAGAGTGACTATTGTAAATGTACTCAAGTTATGAATGATTAATAAATATTATGATCTATCTTATGTATTTTTATTTCCGCACAATGTCTATGCATCAGTAAACTAGGTTACCCCAGTGGGTAAACATTCAGCGTTGTTGCCTAGACGTACTCAGGAAGGAAAAAAATAAATAAATTGATGTGTTGATTGTTGTCCTATGGAGAAGTGAGAAAATATTTCATGCCCAATCAATTGAATAAAAATAGAAATAAGAGGAGGAACAAGACAATATAAAATCCATACTCGCACAAAAGCAAGTCGAGCGAAGGGAGAGATACAGAAGATGCACTGAAGGACTACCGAAGGGAGTAAGTGAAGGTGAGGGTCTGGAGGTATCTGACTGGGAGGCCAGGAGAAGTGATGAGGACTTCCTAGAGGAAAAAAGGAGCTTGTTTAGGTCCTTAACCTTAACCCCATGGATGGAAGCAAGAGAATCCCGAAGGAAGGAAGAAGAGGAAGCCACATTGAGGGAGACTCAAGATACCACTACCGCTATGAGTATCAAAGTGACCAAGGGGCGCGGGGATCACAGTAGCCCACTAGGCCTAGATAGTTCCAGTAGTTTGAGGACATCAAGTGGTATGGTACCAAACAATTCTTGGGTACCGATGTCGATAGTACCATGCCAGCCTATAACACAACCGGTGCTAGAAACATAGTCGGCACCTAGAAAAGTAAACATGGAAACCAACAAGGAGAATTTGCCAAAATTCCACAAAGATGGAAAAGAAGATCCTCTTCGGCATTGCCGCACATGTCAAACAATTTGGTCCGTGAATGGAGTTGCTGACCAGGATGAATGGATGAGACATTTTTTGGCAACCCTTCGAGGGGTAGCAATAGACTGGTACTCTGACTTAGACAAAATGGGAGTGAACACCTAGGACTTATTAAAGAAAGCATTCAAAAAGGAGTTTAGGCTCCTGTGAGACAACAATGAAATCGTCTTAGAAATATATGGAACCAAACAGGGAAAAAAGGATACTGTGTGGGCCTATAGCCACCGACTGAAGGAGTTAGTCAAAAAAATAGATGTCAATCTAGTGGATGGCCTGAAGAAAAGATGGTTCATGGAGGGCCTAAAATCGAACCTATAGAGGAAAATGAAGATAGTGCCCCCACCTCATACGAAGATTCCTATAATCGGGAAATGGACTTGGAGAGCGAACAGAAGACCCCCAAGAAGAAAAGAAGCAAGTCTTCTTCTGACGAAGATGATACTGTAGATGATGATAGTAGCAGTGATGGTGAGTCGGAGAAAAATTCATGTCACTCCAAAAGGACATGGAGAGAATGATGAAGGAGTTCAAGACCATGAAAGGGGGTACCAGCAAATGGGAAGATGACATATTGATGTGTACAGACTGCAAGGAGAGCGGCCATATGAAGGGGTCATGTCCCAAAAATTCATTGTGTGCCATTTCCATATCATGGGCCATTCCACCAAGGAATTCCCATACAACATGAAAGTGAGGAATCAACAAGTAATATTTAACCAAAAGCAACCATCTACATCGGGCGGGTACAGAGGCAACCAATGTGGTGGAAGAAGGGGAAGTAAAAACAACACCAACACCACCACAAGAATTCAAATACAATATGACTCCAAGGGTCGGCTTGTGATCCAGTGCCGAGCTTGTAATCAATGGGGCCACTTTACAAAGGACTGAGATAAGGGCGACACCCCGCAAAAGCTTTGCTGCTAGTGTGGTCCTGGCAACCACAAGGATGCCAAATGCCCAAAATTTGGCATTAATTGGCTAGACATAGATGGAAGCACAAGTACAGTACTGACCATCACCCAAGAGAAAGAAAATAAAACCACATATCCAGACCCTCGAATAGAAAAACAATGGGCATAGGAGGCTAAGGAAGAAATAGAGAAGGCGATGAAGGCACAAAAAGAAACATGGGAGATGGCCACCACCATGGACCAGAGGGAGGAAAAACAAAACATTTTGAGACAACTGTTACATTTAGAGGTACCAATGAAACTCCAGGACGTCCTTCACACCATGCCTCACTTGGGAATGACACTGTTGGGGAACTTGGCCACGCAACGAAATACCACACGTACAAAATATCCCCGAAGGGTCTGCAATTGACCCGATGATACTTTCTCTAAACAATGGGAGGTACCCGACAGTCATCAACATGGGTATCCTTGGCACCACTCTCACAGACACCTTGGTAGATGGTGGGTTTGGAGTAAATGTACTTCTAGAGGAGACATGGAAAAATTTGGGGAAACCCATGCTGTGGCCTCCAACCTTCAACTTGTTGGGAGCAGACCAACATATCATCAAACCCATCGGAACCCTCATGGCTCAACGTGTGATGATTGTGACACATCCCTTTGTACTCAACTTTGTGGTGATCCCACTAAATAAAAAGAGGTAGGAGGCTATTTTGGGATGAGGGTAGCTCACCTCAGTGAAGGTGAACCACAATTGGAAGCAGAAAACACTCACCATGGAGACTTCCAGGAGGAAGTATGTGATTGATCTTCGCACGCAAATGGTGAGCGAGGAGTTAGCATCTTCAAAATCATAATTCAAAGGAGAGAAATTGGGAGAAGATAGAGGGAAAATAAGAATAGAGCCCAATGACAAGAGGTGTTGGAGTTGGAAGAATGTTCTGGGGATGATGAAGATTCAATGAATGGCCTCTTTCATTTTCAAATGGAAGATTACTAGTTCTTCACACCATCTTGTAACATCCTAAGCATTAGGGAGGAGGAAGCCACCCCTGCACACTAGTTTACAAAGGAAGAACCCATCAAACACCAGGAGGTAAAATCAAAAGGGAAAAACCTTCAAGACGACGCTTGTGTCAGCGACGGTTGGAACCCCGTGGCCACAGCCTTCAAAATCTTTATTCTCCTTCTTCTAATTTACAGGTGAGGGACCATGGTTCCTGTTGAATTTATGGTACCAAGTCTAAGGATAGCCATTGAGAATAGAATCAAAGAGAAATGATTGCTAGCATAGTGAGCAATGAAGCAGACATAGTTCACGCCAAGTCAGTTGGTATTGAAGTTTAATGGGCGAAATAAAATAAAACTTGGCAAATTCAAAGAAAAGTGGCTAGGCCCATATCAAATTTGGGAAGTTTCCACAAATGGGGCAATTAAACTATGGACGCTCAATGGCAAGGAAGTTGTCAATACAATAAATGGGTCCAAATTGAAGCCATATCACAACCACCGACAAAATGGCGACCCATTGGCAGGACCAGCTAGCCAGTATGGCAAAAAAAAAATTAAAAAAAGGTCTATACAAATTGTACGGCTTGATACTATATGACTATATAGAAGAGAGCCACAAAGGACTAAAATAAGGCAAGGGAGGCTATATGGTGAATACCCATTACCACACTGTATGAAAAGGAAATTACATATATACTGTGCAGTAGGCCGCCCATAAGGAAGCAAAAAGGATCGTATGGTCTGGTTTCTTAAATCATTCACGTAAAGTGCCTAGTGAAACAAAGTGTTAATTCTAGACTCGTACATCTATATAGACAAGTGACGAAGGGAAGAAGTCGTACGCCATAGTATGGAAGAAACAAAAACTATAGTACACCATCAAATACGGCCTTATGAGATGTGGGTTATGACTGATCATTGGCAGAGGGGCAAAGTGTTGCAGGTTTCCATGCACTAGGCAACGTAGGTACAAGCAAGGATATTGGGAGCCGTATAGTCGAACGAAGCCAGTCATACAATATACCATTGTAAGCAAAAATGATCGTACACGGCACGGTTGTGCGAGTAAAGACATGGAATGGGTGCAACACAGGATGAATGAGAAGACTCAACTGATCTAAAAATGTGGAGGTTGTACCTTGCATGAGATAATAGGGGTTCCAAATCATTCAAAAAAGAAGGCAAAGGTAATCCAAGGGAAAGCTTCCATTCGTATAGACTTAGGAAGAAATCTTTGAGTGCAGTACTACCATACGACCATTTGCAGCGAAGGGAGTAAAAGTTATTTATTTATTTTGTATAAGGACACAAATAAAGAATAGTGAATAGCATATGGCACCGAAGGGAAGGACATTTGCACAAAAACCATAACACAATTGCAAAAGGAGAGAGTGCATCATACGACAATCAAAAAAATGGTGTGCCATGGACTTTTGTGTGGGTTTGAAGGTGCTAAATTGGTACTAGCAGTGGGGGTGCTGCCCCTCGACCCCACCTAGGGAGCTACCCTAGGACCCTACGGGGGCATTGCCCCTCCAACCTATGGGGGCATTAGCCCTCCACCCCAATGGGGGCATTGCCCCTAGAACCCCATTTTATTTTCGAGGCACACTACAACCTAGAGTTTGGGGTACCAACACCGTCAGGGTAAGCATTGGGTTTCTTTTGCATGGTGAGAAAGCAGTGTGAAGCTAAGCATTGGAGGGAAAGCCATAAGCTGCTAAGAGAAATGGATATGGAGGTTGTAAATGCATAGAGATGAATAGATGAGACCTAGAGATGCTGTAGGCATTGATTGTCCACGTGCCAGTGGTGGCGAGAGAGATAGCAGGGTACTATGCTTTGAGGAGTATGTCTTGGCTAGACATGACGCTATTGTGGTGGAGGCACATAGAGCTCGGGAGGAGTTGACCACCAGGTTAGAGGCAGTAGAGAAAGACTTGGCTCAATGTACCCAATAGTTGGGTGTGGAGAAGGCAGCATGGCTATTGCAAATAGATTGGCTATGGAGGTAGTATCATTTGAGCAACATATTTGCAGCACTTGGTAGAGGCTGAGACTGAGCAACATGTTTTGGTTCTTGTATGTGGTTCATCATTCCTATCTTGTTTTGTCCTAGATATTTTGTTGTCATCCAGAGATGACTTTTATTTAGGGGGGATGATGTTAGCCATAGTACTTATTTAATGTTGTGTTAGTTATATTATGTGTAGCCGATGATACTTAGTTACTACTGGACAATAGTTAGGAATCGGTGGTGATGGTTGGTCACACCGTTTTGAGTTTATATAAGAAATGTACTTTCTCTTTGGAGATATAATATAGGAGAGTGACTATTGTAAATGTACTCAAGTTATGAATGATTAATAAAGATTATGATCTATCTTATGTATTTGTATTTCTGCACAATGTCTATGCATCAGTAAACTAGGTTACCCCAGCAGGTAAACACAAGCGTTGAAAGAGGAGATGCATAGAGGAATGAATATTGCGGTTAGAGATGAAAGTGATGAGGAATCCAAATAAGAAGGACAAGGTGACTGGGAAGCACCAAAAGTGCCTAGAGATCCTGAACACGATAGGATTTTGAGAGCCATTTCCAAGATTGGAAAGAGACCTAAGATTGAAGTTCCCACATTTTAGGGAAATCTTAACCTAGAGGAGTTGATTGACTAGATCAATGATCTAGAAGAATATTTTGAGTATGAAGATGTCGAAGACCTAGATTGGGTCAAATTTGTGAAGGCTAAACTGAAGGGTCATGAAAAAATTTGGTGGAAGGAGATTCATTTGCAGAGTGGTGCAGGAGAACCTAGGTAGGCTAGTTGATATAATGTAACCAAGGGAGTCTTCTAAATTTTGGCTTGTAGTGGTTCTAGCCAAACCACTAGGTGAATAAAGGGACCAAGAGTCCTAGTGTGTAGAGTGTTAAGTAGGAGGATGTGTCTTGTTAGGTCCTTAGAGACTTTGTGTCCATTTAGGTCCAATAGGGTGTTTTTGGTATTTCATTTCCAAATGAGTCAAAGAAGGGAATAGGGGTCCTATTTGGTGTTATTTCATCCTAATTAGTGGTTTGGACAACTTTGGACAAGGTTAGACCAAGTTTGGATAGCATATCCAAAATGTTGCAAAAGTTGTCAATGTTGTCATTGACAACATTTATGACAAGAATGAAACTTCAAAGGAATTAGTTCCTTAACTATCTAAAATTAGTTTTCTAGTGTTTGGGTCAAATATTTAAGACCATCCTCATGTTTTTTGCAGGGTTGGCAAGCTGGAGTGATTTTGTGTACAGACTGTGTAATACAATAACAATGGCTGTTTGTGTGTTTTGAAGTGATCGGGTGGTTTAATCTATTGAAATAATTTTTGTAAGCATTGATTTATGAAATGTAGGTTGTTTAAAGACTTCTTGTGGTGTTATTTTGTTTGATTCATTAGTTTTAGTTGCTTGTACAAAATCTTTTAAGTTTGGTCCATTCGCTGGTCTGATTGGAGCATTATTTGCAAATGGGATCATAACTCCATTTTACACTGTGGTACTTGCACGGGCTCTTGGATTATGGTGGTTGACTCCATTTACATTGTTTATAGTGAAGGAGGGGCCCTGGAAGTTATGGAAGCCATTTCTAAGGTGATTCCCTAGGCAAGCCAGTGAGGCATGGCTAGGGATCACTAGTATTTGTAGAGCCATTTTGGTGGATTGAAAGCATTGATAGCTTTAATCAAAGCTTGGAGAGGAGTAGGGTGGTGTGTTATGAGGTCCCAAAGTGAATGGGAAGATTTGGTGAATTTTTTTTGATAGAAAGAATGGAGTTTTTATTAGACTGGTTTTGAAACCCTCAAAACCCTGATTTTTAGCCTTGATTATAGGCAGAGCTATACAGACATTTTGCGAGCCCTAGACCTATAAAATCTCTAGTGTCATGGAAAAGGGTATCTAGATAATATACTTGTTTAGACACTTGTTAAGACATTTTGTGAGTTATTTTAGGAAACGTGACTAAGTAGGGATAATTGCTTGTAGCCCTATTTGGGAAGCAATTGAGGATTTTCTTGGAACTTGATTAGGGTTATGATGCTAAGTGTGCTTGCAGGTGATGGAAAGGGTCCTATGAACATCTTGGAAACCATAATCCTCTCTATGGATTGAGCATAGCCCAATTTTGATAAGTTGGAGCATTTCAGGAAAATGAGGCAAGAAAGACCATTTGAGGTCTAGAAGGTAGTTTGGAAGTGTTTAGTTCTACATAATGGTGTTCACTAGTTGAATGGATTAGGATCTTGTGATAAGAATCCTAAGGAGCCTAGGGATTGTGAAAGAACCCTAGTAGGTCAATAGAGTGACCTAGAAGACCCTATAGGAGGTCTAGGAAGAAGCAAGACTAGTGCTACATCATAGTGGTATTAGAGCAAGTTGAGAAACTTGGGAAGATTGGTGTATGTTAGAAGTGGAATCTAGTGGATATACAAGGATGGTGACAAATGCATAATTAGCCAAGGACATAGAAGAGAAAAAGGATAAACATAGACTCTTTGAAGATACCTTGGAAGCAATGAGGTTAAGGATGGAAGAACTAGCAGATGCTACTAGGAAGAAAGACTTTGAAGCTGAAACCAATAGTAAGGGTAAGAAAAAGATTGAAGAGGAAGACTTCATCCCTGAACCAGACCCAGTATTGAATGAGGAACCTTTCTTGAAAGCCATAAAAGAATTAAGTGGCAAGGCTTTGGAAGGGATACCCTTGTTTGGAGGAAAGATGGAGATCGATACAGTAATGGACTGGATTGAAGCAATGGAGAATCACTTCAAGTGTGAGGGTATATCTGAAGCACAAAAGATCAAAGAGTCCAAGTCTAGACTCAGGGGGTCAGCCTTGACTTGGTGGAAATACCTCTAGGATGAGAGGGTAAGCATGGGAAAGCAACCAATAGAAAATTGGAATGCCATGGTAAATAAATTGAAGGAGAACTATCTTCTGGAGTATTATGAAATCCAACTTCATAGGAAGAGACAAAAATTGAAATAGAATGTCCTAGATGTGGCCTCATATACTAAGGAATTCCAGAGATTGTGTCTAAGGTCTAAATTGTAGGAAGAAGAGACAATCAAAGTGGCTAGATACTTGGGTGGATTGAAGTGAAATATCCAAGAGGAGATTAGCCTATGGACACCTACTACAATTCAAAAGTGTCATCAATTGGCTATAAGAGTGGAAGAAAGGAATAAGAAGAAAGGGGATTATGGCTTCAAGAATAACAATAACAATAGAGGCAAAGGGAGAGATCAGAGGGGTCAAAGAGGAGGCTACCAAGGCAGGGGTAGTGAACAAAGGTCACAAGGAGAGAATAAGTTAACAAAGTAGTAGACTAAAAGAAGTTTAAGAGGAGGCTATAACAAAGGAAGAGGTAATTATGGTGGTCCTAACAGAGGAAGAGGAGGTAGAAGTAGTTCTTATTTTGCAACCATGAAATGTTATTATTGTAGACAATTTGGCCATCTAGCCTATAGATGTCCAGACAAACCTTCTGTAGAAAATAGTGACAAGAGAATAGCATATACACATGAGGACACTTCAACTGTCAAAGCTCCTGAAATAGACCATCTAGATTTAGAGATGGGTGAGAATTTGATGTTCAGGAGAGTGTTGATAAGGCAGCCAATCAAGGATGAGCCCAAGCATAGGAGAGTTCTGTTTCAAATAAGAAGTAAAATCTTAGGCAAAGTCTGCAAAGTGATAGTGGACTCTGGTTCATCTGACAATATCATTTCAGAAGTGGCAGTGGTGAAACATAAGTTAGCCAAGATACCTCATGTGAATCCCTATAAGGTGACATGGCTCAATAAAGGCCAAAGTGTGCTGGTTAATGAGCAAACATGGGTGGAGTTCTCAATAGAAGGGTACAATGACAGATTACTTTGTGACATCCTACCAATGGATTATTTCCATTTACTACTTGGGAGGCCTTGGAAATTTGATAATGGGGTAGTATATGATGGGAAGGATAATTCCATCACCTTCAAGAAAGGAGGGAAGACTTTCAAAATTTAGTCTTTGTTAGAGGATGAATAGCCACAATCTAAAACTCCTAATATCATGTAATGCAGTGGTAAGGAGTTTGTAAATGACATCAAGGATGATGAGGGGGAAGGTTATGCCATTGTGCTAAGACCTAAGGAGGAGGAACAATCAGTGAAGGAGCCATTACCAACAGAGGTGCAATAATTGCTTGAGAAGTACAAGGATATTGTGAGTGATGGTACTCCTACAACCCTACCACTTAAGAGGGTTATAAGTCATCAAATAGACTTTGTACCAAGGGCATCTCTACCCAAGAAATCAGAATACAAGCTTACTCTAGATCAGAACTTGGAAGTAGCTAGGCAAGTAAAAGAACTCTTGGATCAAGGCTTGACCAAGAACAGTATTAGCCCTTGTGTAGTCCCAATTGTTTTGGCATCCAAGAAGGGAGGAAAATTGAGGCTTTGCATAGATTCAAGGGCAATAAACATAATCACAATAAGGTATAGATTACCTATACCTAGGATAGAGTATCTTATGGATTGCCTAGGAGGGGCAATGTACTTTACAAAGTTGGATTTGAAGAGTGGTTATCACCAAATCAGGGTGAAGGAGGGTGATGAATGGAAAATGGCCTTCAAGACCACTGATGGATTATATGAATGGCTTGTTATGCCATTTGGCCTCTCTAATGCTCTAAGTACATTCATGAGGCTCGTGAATGAGGTGCTCAAGGACTTCACAGGGAAGTTTGTGGTGGTATATCTTGATGATATACTCATATATAGTAAGACAAGAGATGAGCATATCAGACATGTAGAGGCAGTATTGAAAAGGATGCATGAGGATAAATTGGCTATCAACCTTGAGAAGTGTGACTTCTTCAAACAAGAACTAGTCTACTTGGGCTTTGTAGTGTCCAAGGGGTCTTTGAAGATGGAAAAAGACAAAGTTGCTTCCATCCTAAACTGGCCTCCACCTACCACAAATACAGAGCTAAGGATTTTTCATGGCCTTGCCCAATTTTATAGGAAGTTTATTAGCATTTGCAGTGGGATATGTGCACCATTGATGGATACAATAAAGGGTGGGGTCAAAACTAAGTTCAGATGGATAGTAGAAGCATGGAAAGCCTTTGAGTTGTTGAAGAAACAAGTGGCTACTCAACTAGTCCTGCAATTGCTAAGTTTTGAGAAGTTGTTTACCATTGAGTATGATGCTAGCGGAATAGCAGTAGGGGGTGTATTGATTCAAGAGGGTAGACCAATTTCCTTAGTGAGAAATTGAATGAGGCTAAGAAGAAATACTCTTCTTACAATTTGGAACTATATGATCTAGTTCAATCTTTGAGAAAGTGGAGGCATTATCTATTGCCTAAGGAATTTGTGTTATTTACTGATAATCAGGCTCTTAGTTACATCAACACACAAGAGAAGCTAAGCAATAGGTATTTGAAGTGGATGGAGTACTTGCAAGCATTCACTTTCACTATAAAGCACAAGAAGGGTCAACTTAATAAGGTGGCAGATGCCTTAAGTAGGAGATTGTTGATAGTGCAAGAAGTCCGCTTGAATAGCATTGAGATTGATAGTTTCAGATATCTCTACAAAGTAGATGCAGATTTTGGAGAAGCCTATAAGGTATGTGTTGATTTTGAAAATCATTTTCATAGCAAGTTCTTTGATTTTACTTTACAAAATGGGTTGTTTTTCAAATGCAATCAGTTGTGTGTACCTACAGGGTCAATGAGGATGAACCTCATCCAAGAGAAACACAATGGTTCTGTAAGTGGTCATTTTGGTAAGGAAAAAACCTTGGACTTAGTCCAAAGGTTCTACTAGTGGCCAAAGTTGGTGAAAGATGTCACCAAGTATGTGGAGCAGTGTATTATGTGCATGAAGGCAAAAGGAGCGATGAGTAATGTAGGGTTGTATCAGCCTCTACCAGTCCCTAACAGGCCATGGGAGTGTGTTAGTATGGATTTTATTGTAGGCTTACCCAAGACTAAACAGGGGTATGATAGCATTTATGTAGTTGTTGATAGATTTAGTAAGATGGGGCACTTCATCCCATGTAAAACTACTAATGATGCTATTCGCATTGCTTATTTGTTTTTTAAGGAGATTGTGAGGATTCATGGTCTTCCTTTGAGTATAGTTTCTGATAGGGATGTGAAATTTATGAGTCATTTTTGGAGGATTTTGTGGACTAGGATGGGTACCAACCTATCTTTTGGTTCAACTTACCACCTCATACTGATGGTCAAACTAAGGTGGTAAACAGGGTGTTGGGTAACCTATTGAGGTGCCTAACTAAGGAGTATGGGTAGACTTGGGATGTGGTCATTGTATGAGCTAATTTTGGCCTTCTAAATCAACCACACACTTCAACATAGTCCTTCTTCACCAGGTACAGCCAAGACTGAATATGAGTTATTCATCCTACCTATCTGCGTAATTCGACCTGTTGCCTTCTATCTAGATGGAGTTTTGAAATTTGCTCTCAGAACGAGGGCCTCACAACTATGGACCATCTAAGAATGAAGGATTTAATCATGATAACAATGCAATGCAAATATTATGCTAATGAATTGAAATATGCAAGATAATCTAAGTATGATCACTAAATGCCATTATTCTAGAAATTGAAACTATTCTACTTGCAATATGCAATTACTCTATATGATCTTAAGCAAATGAGACAACAATTTAGTATAATAACAATGCAAATTTTAGTAAAGTTTTCAGGGGATTTGAATGAAGAAAGAGGGTTCTTTTATAGACTCTGAGAAGATCAGAATAGAAACTTTCTTGTTTTTGAAATAAAACAACTAGAAAAGCCAATTAAAAATAGAAAGCTTTATTGAAAAGAATTCAATAAATTGTTTTCTTCCTATTTTAATTGTTTTATCTATTTAATTTAATATTTTTTTATTTGAATTCAATTGTTTTATTTTTCTTCAAAGCACAATAAATTCAAAGTTTCCATTTCTGAATAAAGATGAGATTTTTGAGAGAATATCCAATTAATTAAATAAATATGACCTCATAATTGTTTTTTTCTCAATTATCTGAATAATTAAATTCAATTATTGAAAAGAGGATATTTATTTAATAATTAAATATTATTTAATAATTAAATATTATTTAATTCCTTTTTCATGTGTCTCAGCGAAAGAGGGTGAATTTAATTTAATTAAAGTGCTAGGACTTTATTAATTAAATTAATTTGATTATAGAGTTTGTTTAGCCAAATAGATATTTAGGAATTAAATATGATGTATGATTAACACAGATTTAGGATTTTCTGCATTTGACACTCAGGTTGAGTAGAGTCAGTGAAAACTCAGAATTTCCTAGTACAATAGGACTTTGATGATTTAGAAGAATGACAAATGCAACAAAATTGGTTAGAGTTGCAAGATGCCAATTTTGGGGTGTTACATTTTGCCCCTCTTTGAATTGATGTGCGAGCAGCGCATTAATTCAAAGAATAGTCTGATGCCTGAAGCAYAGAAGAAAGAATTTTGAACACCCAGTTTTGACCGTGAGGTATGAAAAACTAAACATGGCGTCAAGTGATTGAAGAGCATGGAACACCCAGTTTTGACCGTGAGGTACGAAAAACTAAACATGGTGACCAAGTGATTGAAGAGCATAGAACACCCAGTTTTGACCGTGAGGTATGAAAAACTGAAATGCCCCAAATAATGAAAAGCATGGAACATCCAATTTTGACCATGAGGTACGAAAAATTGAAGTGCCCCAAGCGATTGAAAGATACGGAACACTCAGTTTTGACCGTGAGGTACGAAAAACTGAAGTGTCCCAAGTAATGAAAAGCGTGGAACATCCAGTTTTGACCGTGAGGTACGAAAAACTGAAATTCCCTAGGCAATTAAAAGATACGGAACACTCAGTTTTGACCGTGAGGTATGAAAAACTGAAGTGTCCCAAGTAATGAAAAGCGTGGAACATCCAGTTTTGACCGTGAGGTACGAAAAACTAAAATGCCCCAGGCAATTAAAAGATACGAAACACTCAGTTTTGACCATGAGGTACGAAAAACTGAAGTGCCCCAAGTAATGAAAAGCGTAGAACATCCAGTTTTGACCGTGAGGTACGAAAAACTGAAATGCCCCAGGCAATTAGGGTTTGATTAAATTGATTGCAAAGGATTCAATGATATAATCATCCTGCCCCCTTGGGAGCGAAATTGAAAGATGACATGTTATACTGATGATAGAGAGCGAAAAATCGCAGATAGGAAGAATTCAGAATAGATTACGGAAGAATTCAGAAGATTCAGAAGCAGTTTGAAGTGATTTCAAGGTCAGGTTGACCAAGTTTGACTGGGGTTGACCAGAGTTGACCAAAGTTTACTAGAGTTGACTTTTGAAGAAAAAAGTCAAAGAATTCAGAAAATGACGATATGATAAGAGTTTGACGAGAAAGCGATGTCAGAAGAGTGACTGCACAAGCGTCCGATCGCATCGGTCCTGAAAATTTTAAAATGCGATTTTGAGCGATATAGGAGTGTCAAATTTCAATTTCGATCACGAAAATGGATTTAGGACGGTCAAATTAGGTAGTGGTGCAATTTTTGCGCAAAACGGAGCACTTTGAAAATTTAGGTCAAAACCCTATATAAGGACAAAAGGGTCATTTTCAAATCATTTGAACCTTTTGACTTTGAGAAAAAGAGCTCTAAGGAGAAGACAAAATGGTGATCCCCTACGGTAGCCATCGATTCGAGTGATCTAGGAGGCACAGTCAGCCCGCAACGTACGGACCACCTATGAGTAGTCGATAAACTTCTTCGTATTTCAAATTTTTATGCATTTAGGTCAAATTTTTGATCATATTTGCACGTATTAGGGTAGGACTTCGCGGGTTGTCGTGCGGAGAAGTAGTTTCTTCGCGCACTCCGGTGAGAAATTTCGCGCGAAGAAACTCTTTCTTCGCGTGGTTCGAAGTGAAAGTTCGGACGATTAGGCACCCCATTTCGCACGAAAACTGTCGAAAAGAGGTAGATCTTCGCGTGATCCTGGATGAAACTTCGCGCGAAATGGAAATTTTTATGCGAAATAATACTTTATCGCGCGAAAGAGAAATATTATTGCGCGTGAAATTTGGTCATGTCAAATAATAAAGAGGTCTGCGTTGCATCCAAAAGCGATTGCGTCAACGTCATTAGTGTTTGTAGGAGGTCGTGAATGCTTTATTATCATATTATGCTTTGATCATTGGCGAGTACTGATAGTGCGTTGTTGTTTGCCTGTTTTGCAGATGGTATTTCCAGATGTAGCATTCAGATTGCGCCATCCAGCGATCAGTGGTTTGATAGCGCAGCTGACTGATGCTGAGACTGCGCATATAGCGACATTGGGGCTGAGTACATTATGTGATATACCCGAGATCCGGGTAAATCATGGTTTACTGTGTGCATTGGTTGAGCGTTTCCATTCAGAAATGAACACATTTCATTTACCGCAGGGGGAGATGACTATCATTCACAAGGACATCTACAGGATCTTGAGGATACCATTCACTGGTATCAGGGTAGAGTATGAGAGACAACCCTTGGTGGGCCTAGCAGCATTGAGAGATGTCTTTCAGGATGGCCAGATAGTGGGCAGGGCTATCTCATGGGAGGATCTGATTGGGACATATGGCAGGACCCACAGGTTACGGGTAGTATTAGCATGCTTCCTGGGGTGTTATCTAATGCCAGACCGTGGACAGCACGACTTAGAGTTCGGCTGGGGTAGGATGCTACAGCAGATGGTGGATCGACCACGACATTACGGATGGGGCCAGCGTATGCTGGCGCACATGTATCATGAGATGCATGAGGTCGTGTACAGAGAGTCGAAGAGTATGGCTGTAGGAGTATTCGTGCTACAGATATGGGCATGGGAGCATCTCCCCGTCACTAGACCCATATGTGAGGATATGCGGCAGCCTTTAGAGCCGTATATTTGCAGATACAGAGGTACAGTTACCTAGCCCGCGCTGGGTAAGATAGATCAGTGGTGAGCGCAGCTCGACGATTTATCAGCAGTGGTTTGGAGGCCGTGGAGACTCACAGAGGCCAGGGATGATGCAGATGAGCAGTTGAGCCATATGTTTTGCCCTCGTGCGTTGATAGGACGCACTATTACTGTGATGGAGAGATTCCCGCTCAGGCGCGTATGGGGGCAGTATGGGCGTCCACAGGACATCACCCAGGATTACATGGTATATGCCAGATTCGCCGATGAGGAGAGGAGAGGCTGGGGTGGGATACTGGATCAGGTTCGGACGATGATAGAGGTCCGGTCATTGGTTCCAGCTCAGTGGGACTATATGAGAGATGTGGTAGATGTCGGCGTCACAGCCGAGTACAGGGAGCATTTCATTAGACATCCCTTTCCTAGGTTCACAGATCCAGTGGGCGCAGCAGGGAGAGGGCAGGTAGTACCCCCACCGGTAGTACAGGGTCAGATGCCACCACCACAGCAGGGTCCACGACCTAGGACCATTCAGGTGGCCATCCCTCCCCGACAGATGGGGATGGATCCAGGAGCAGGTGGCAGTGGTAGTACGAGGCAGTCGCGGAGACGGACTGCAGCTCAGGTAGAGAAGCAGCAGGTGCCTCCACAGGAGGAGGCTCAGCAGGATGATCCGATGCACGAGGATCAGCCGGGACAGGAGGTAGGATAGGACCCGCAGTGGCGGCAGAGAGAGAGAGAGAGTGAGGCATCTCACCAGACAGGTGGGGGACCTTACCATACAGGTAGCGGTGCGAGATGCACGTTTGGCAGATCGAGAGCGGGAGATACAGGATCTCTGGGCGGAGCTACGTGAGTCACAAGAGGAGACACGCGAGGCTCGAGAGGAGACAGCCCATCAATTATCGAGGGCAGCATACTATTATGTTGCGTACACCAGTGCAGTGTCCGACGAGGCATCGCAGGTAGCGAGAGGATCAGAGGGAGCACAGAGAGCGCCGCCTCCAGATAGGGCCCCACCTCCACCTCCTCCAAGTGACGAGAGAGAGGGACAGAGCTAGACTGATGATAGAGATAGGAGATCACATGATATATCTAATGCGTTGGCATTTTTTGTATTGCATCACCATTTTTTGAGATCGATTGTGCTCGAGTAGCACCATTTTTGTAGTAGTATCGACACATGAGATATATATATATATGAGCTCGTCTTTTGGTATCATCGCATTTGTATCTTGTCTTTTATGAAATGTTTCCTGTTATACACTGAATTTGCGCCTCTGATCTCAAGCTCTCTTGGTCTTGATAATCCAGTATAACATGGGAATCATCTCAAGGTTGTGGGACCTTATGCTAACCGAAATGAGACCTCCAGGTTCTAGG
>MU228146.1:570362-596772 GCA_018584345.1 Thuja plicata | reverse complement strand
TCAGGTCGAGTAGAGTCAGTGAAAACTCAGAATTGCCTAGTACAATAGGACTTTGATGATTTAGAAGAATGACAAATGCAACAAAATTGGTTAGAGTTGCAAGATGCCAATTTTGGGGTGTTACAGTCATTCCCCAAGAAGAATATGCCTACAATGACAGTAAGAACAGGATGACAGGAAAGAGCCCATTTGAGGATGTGTATGGAATGCACCCTAGGGGTGTTTCTGAGCTTAGAGATCTTAGAGGTATGAAGTACAAAAGTGGCCATGAAGAGGATTTCACCCATACCATGAAGGAGATACAAGACCAAGTGAAGAGACAAATCCAAGATAGCTAGCAAAAGTTGATGAAAAGAGGAAGGATGTGCAATTTGAAGTGGGTGACTATGTGATGGTTCACTTGAACAAATCAAGGCTATCAAAAGGTGTCCCAACCAAGCTTCAGATGAAAAGGGTGGGACCTTACAAGATCTTAGCCAAATATGGGGCTAATGCCTACAAAGTGGATTTACCATCATAATTGAGCATATCTCCAGTGTTCAATGTTCAAGACTTAATCCAGTTTAGAGGGAAGGTGGATGAGAGCACTCAAAATAGTCAAGGGGTCAGTAATGATGTGGAGGTTACTGTATTGTCTCCAAAGTTTTAGATGGTAGATAACAAAGTTCTAGACTCCCGGGTTAAGAAGACTACTAGGCATAAATTCTATATGCAACATTTGATTCAGTCGAAGGATAGATAAGAGTCTGAGGCCTCATGGATTGTAGAGGTAGATTTCAAGAAGGTGGGCATCTCAGAGGATCTACTGTCCATAGGAGTGACATAGCTTTTCATTTTTGGGGGAGTATGGTGCAGGAGCACCTAGGTGGGATAGTTGATATAATGTAACCTAGGGATTCTTCTATGTTTTGGCTTTTAGTGGTTCTAGCCAAACCACTAGGTGAATAAAGGGACCAAGAGTCCTAGTGTGTAGAGTGTTAAGTAGGAGTTTGTGTCTTGTTAGGTCCTTAGAGACTGTGTCCATTTAGGTCCAATAGGGTGTTTTTGGTATTTCATTGCCAAATGAGTCAAAGAAGGGAATAGGGGTCCTATTTGGTGTTATTTCATCTTAACTAGTGGTTTGGACAACTTGAAACAAGGTTAGACCAAGTTTGGATAGCATATCCAAAAAGTTGCAAAAGTTGTCAATGTTGTTATTATTATCCTAATTTTCAGCATGCATCAAATTATCATAAATAGGAAGAGATTGCATTTTAGAGGTCCCATTAATATTATCCTTCAAGTATTATTAATCAACATTTCATAATTACATTTATTTTTTAGAAAATGTCATTTTTGTACTCTAAAAATTGATCACATTCCATAATTTCTAAATTACAATTCGGATCAGTTACATTGTGCATTCAAACTGAATGTATTATACAAATGTTATTTCATCTTTCTTTTCCATGTCAACAATAGTACATTGCATAATAAAAGGCATAATTGAAAGTATGGAGTAGAGGTCCCATGCATTGCCTGTTGGTTGGTTTTTAATGCTTGCATGTTAGGTCTTCATAGTTGGTTGCATATCAGGTCCTAGGTCTTCATATTCCATCTTCATCTGCATATAGGTCTTCTTAGGGTTTACCTGCATCATGGTGAAAAAAAAATGTTAGATCCAGTTGGATCTAAGCAATACATGGAACATAAACAACACACAATCAATCTTTCTGAAAACTGCACATTAATCTGATGAAATCAATGCAATGAGAAAACATTCATCCATAATATCTGAAGAATAGTATTAAAGGGACTTGTTCTAAACATGAAACCTTTTTCTATGTATGATCACTTTGATACATATTGTTATTTTCTATATAATCAGATATTTGAATGAAAGGGACTTAGTATTACCATCTGAGGAACCTTTTTCATGATTAGATCAACCTATGAGTTCATCAAATAACACAAACCAACCAGTAGTCATTAGTGAATGTCATCTTATATTCACTCACAAACATTGACTGGTGTGTATGATTTGATGACCTAATAAATTGAGTGTTATTTTGTGTGCAAGTGGACAGGTATCTATAACTAAATGCGGGAAACAACAGAAAATGATGCAATGAATGTCATGAGCATGTGCTTGAACTTCACATGAGGCATTATATGCAAAAAAGATGGTTGATATCTTAGAAGGTTATTGCTCATGTACATAAGAATGATGAGATGCAGATACATGAAGGAGTCAAAGATGCTACAGAAAGGACATGAACGAAGAAAGTTGATGAATTACAGAATTGAAAGACTCTAAAAATTCACTATTTTGTTGCAATTAATTGAAAATGTGAAAGTGTTGTTACAGTAAGTGCTTCTTCACATATATCTGGCTGCTATACATTTGTAAAAGTTCACTAAATCAACATGGGTGTGCACATACAAAGAAGAAACATAATGGAAAAGTATTACAAGATATCCATAAGCTACATTTTTTCAAAAAATGCTTGATCTTACTGAAATATTGCAATACATAATCTGTTTTAGACAAACTGATTAAGACAATTTCTTTTGTAAATTTTACATCTCATGTAGATGTTTTTTAAAAAGATGAACATTCTTGATAACAAAACAGAGCATGTAACAGGGCAAGAATTGTATATGCAGAATGAGTTTTTTGTTGTGAAGAAAAATCCATGGGAGTCACGAGCACGTTCTCAAACCCCATGGGTTTGTTCTTCCCTAAATACTTCAAGAGAGAAATAGTGTATTTCTACATTAAAGAACAACAACATATTCAACATGTTTGTGTTTTAAATGCTAAACAAAGATGCTCGATACTATCAGCAAAACTGTCAGCTAATGTGTTTCTTAACATATATATTACAGTTTAAATTTTATGTGTGCTTCTTTTTCAGACAGTGGTCGACATCCAACAGAAGCATATGTTGTGCTTATCACATGTTTGCTGATTACTAATATTTGAAGACAACAGTAATGATGTTTTTTTTTAAACATTAAAGCAAGTGCAAAGCCAACATAAGAGAATGACAGTGAAGGATCGACAACAAGCAGTGTTGTAGTAACGGGTTTGAGAGTGCACATATATTTGTTTTGAAAGTTGTATGTGGGTTGTACTACAGTTGAGCATCAAACAAAGGACTGACATACATCAATAGCACTAAGAAAGTGAAGTTCTATATTGAGAAGAGCCGAGGTTCATGGGCTTGAAAACAAGCAAATGATAGTTCAGCAGTGCTATAAAGGTTTAAAGCTACACAATCAACATCAAATAGAGTACCGACATATAGCAAGTGAAGGTCATATTAAAAAGCAGAGAATGAACAAACAACAAGAGGAGTCAACTTATCTATCTATGCGAAGAGATGTGTCATCATGTTCCCATTTTATGTCTATAGAAACTCGCATGAAAAAATGTGAAGCTTATAACTGAAAGATGTCATGAAGCTAAAAAAAAACACAAATGTATCTACTCCATCTTTCAGTCATAAGCTCCATTTTTTTGAACAAGCTAAAGAGAGTCGCAGTTTCCAGAAAACCTGCATGGTGGTCAGATGAAAAACATTCATAAATTGGTCTGTTACCCACGGGTTTGATCGAAGGACAGTAGTGGTGGTGTTTTATGGTCACGCTACAAACTAGGATAAGTCTGAAGATATGGCTGAGATGAGTTTACCCAATATCTCAACCATAGCTCAAGGTCGACAGTAGTGAAAGATCAGCAGTGGTGTAGTTCCATGTTACACGACCAACTAGGGATGAGTCCTGAAGCTGTGGCTGGGACATCCCCATTTTATAATCAGAGTTTGTGGGATTTACACCTCAGCCATAGCTCCAAACCATTCCAAGGTGGTAGCGGTGATAACTTTCAAAATGTAGTGGTGGTGGTTACAAACAGAAAGCCCGAGTCTTCATTATACACTGCAAGTTCAAAACCCGCGATGGAGGTAAGACTTTTGACTTGCAAATCATTATTCAACACCATGTATTATGGCATAATATCAGCAAAACATCTCAACATTAAACAAGTGCAAAGTAAAGTTACAGTTGGGGCCCGTGTTCAAGCAAACAACAGATCAAAAGCCATGGCCTTTGAAGTAAGACTCAGAGAAAAAGACACCATGTGTTATGTCAAACAAAACTACATCTTTTCCTTCCAACTAGAAGCTTGTAATAGAAGTTCTTTCCCATAGAACATGGCAGATTTCATTGCAGATAAGCATGGTTTTGAAAACAACATGGCGACATTACAACAGAAAACCGTAGGAGGTAAAATGAGTTGACAAACAAATACAATGTGTTTTAATCAAAACTGAAGTCTGCTAATAGATGAAGTAAATACTATGTCAGTGCCAGTGCATTGACATCCCTTCTACAGAGCCACATTGGTACTTTTAAGTGCCATGACATCTGCAACTACCTTTTCTTTAAAGATGGTCATATCGACATCAAATTCAAGACAAACTATTGTTACTTCTAGTGCTCATGTGTGGTGGCAATAGATTTTATGTATGATGATGATGCCGAGTAGTGGTTAGGGTTATGTCCCTCTCAGTTTTCTAAGTGGGGTTTTTATATTGTATATTCAAATTAGGTTGATAAAACTTAGCAAAGAGATGTATCACATTGATAGACCTTAGGGGTGCTATTATTAAGGCTAGTTTTGGGGGATTTAATTATGAGTTTAGTGTCTTTCTTATGGTAAGATAGTCTTGGAGGGAAGCTGGATTTGAATTAAGCCATGTTGGCTATTTAGAGAGAGAATTTGCATATTTGGAGGGGGGGTCAAATTTGGTGGAGAATTAGCTTAGTGAAATTCTACTTTTCCTATAGCTGTGTTTCTTTCATTTTTGTGTCCTTTGAATTGTAGATATTGGAGAAAAGGTTCAAAGTGAACTCATTGTTCCTTGATGCCTTAGATTCATGTTTGTAATCACATTCTATTAGATTTTGGTGAAGAATAAAGCATATATTTTGGCTCATACATATGGAGTTTTGATTCTATAATCCTATTTCATCTTTCTTTGCAAGTGTTGTGTTCATTGTTATCCAAGAGAAGTGAGTGTTTATAACTCCTTCTTAAGGTGATCAGTTATTTAAAAGCCTTGTATGGAAAATGTATGTTGTGAACTATCTGAGCTATTTGTGGTTTAACCCTAGTAGTAAGGTTTGTTAGCCTATATGTTGATTAGAGATTTGAAGGGGAAAGCTTTTGATATGTGAGTTGGAGTTACTATTTTGGTCTTTTCATCAAAAATCTTAATTCATTCTTGGTGTATCACCCCATTTCCCATTTAGTTTAAAACTTTCTCCCTTTTCCATAAATACAAAATCACAAATCAGGAGACTGATATCTCATATTTTATACGAACCGGCCTAGAATCTCAAGATTCCTCTTCATTCATAGTCTACCCACAGCTACAAGAGGTTTCCATTGTTAGGATGGAATTTTCATATAGCCCTAATGCCTGAGTTAGGGTGACAATTCTAAGCCTAGACATTTTTTTGGCACGCTCGGTGGGACAGCGAACTGCTTCTCAGTTCTGATTTAAGTTTGTGATTGATTTTAGCTTTCGGTGGTGATTTTAATGAGAAGAACTCCAACAAGATCAAACAAGCAAGGATTTGTGTACTAGGAGTTACAGAAAAGTAGAAGAGGAGGAAGATCATCTAGACGTGGAAGAACATCACAAGATCCAAGAGGTGCTTTATTGAACTCAAATTTTTCTTCATTTGATAATCCCATTTTTGAAGATCAAGCTATGAATTTAGAAGAACTTGAGGTTATTATTGAAGAAATTAATCTTCCTTAAGATCTGAGTGTTCCTACTCATTCTGGATCAGAGTTTCCAAGTATTGAAGATTTATCTATAAATAATTCTATTTTTGGAGCTTCTACGAGTGTTACTGCAGCAAATCCTCACAATTTGAAGACTTACCAAAGGAAGGTAGTTCAACATAATCGAACTCCTATTGTACCTTCTATTTAGCAACAAGTATCACCAACAGCAGGAATGGCAAGAAATCTGCCTTTTGTCCCTTTTGATCAAGGTAGTCCTCTCCACATTGCAAATCACAATAATATACCCTTGGCTGCCTTGAAAGGTCTGCCATCGTTCACCGGAGAAGGTCAGGTGATAGCTATTGAACACATCAAAGATATTGCATCCTTGTGCAATGTCCACCATGTCATGGAGGAAGATGTGGCTATGAAGTTGTTGGCTGCATCACTTAAAGCTAAAGCTCTTGATTGGTTTAGAAATCTTCCAGTGAATTCTATTGCTACTTGGGATGTTTTTGGGGATAGGATTTCTAAGTATTTTGAGGACAAATCTGATAATTTGTCTTTAGTGGAGAAATTAACTACTATCAAAAGGGCTCCTCAGGAAGAGTTAAGTGATTTTAATCTCAGATTCCAGAAGACTTGGAATAGGATTCCTGCCATGGTAAGACCCTCTGCTGAATATGCTTTTCTATACTTTCTCAAAAGCTTGAATATTGATATTTCAGTAATGATCCAGTCCATGGGAGGAAATTATTTACCCCAAGCCTATGATATTGCAATTAGAGCAGAGAATAGTCTCATTCAGGTAGGAAAGATAGCTCCTAGCCCACCTATGCCTTACTTTCCAAATATTCATCCCAATATACCATTGATTACTCCACCATTAGCTCCATTGCCATCTTACAAAAGTGAAGAAATCATGCCTATGGTCCCTCCTAGTGAATTGGAAAGTATAAAAAATAGTCAGCAAAAGATTGAAAGCTTGCTACAAACTTTTGGGAATGAATTAGTGAACCTAAAAAGGAAGCAAAGTCATCCCGTAGCCCATAATCAAAATAAATTTGCTAGTTCCTCATCTCAGCAACCTAATCAGCCCGGTTACCAAGGCAATAAGAAGCCATATCAAGGAAATAGTAATGCAAATAGGCAAAACTAGAATCAGAGGCCTTATAGGCCATACAATCTAGTACCTCTCAATGTTGTTAAGGATATTGTTCCTAGCCAGAATAACCTTATTGTAGATTATGAATGGTTTTATCCCTGTAATGAACAATACAATCAGTCTAAGTGTACTAACGGAGTGCTCAATCAAGCCTTAATGGTTCAGAGTATCATAGATTCACAACCTACTGAAGAGGCTTAGCAACACTGTGATACATCTGCCCCTGACACTACATTCCTCAATTGGAAAGAGGGGGAGTTTTGTGGAGTAAATGATGAGTCATCCATATCAGCAAATACCAGAGCCAAGAAGAGAGGCCTGGAATCAGAGCAATCAACTGTTGGGATTGCTGCTACAAATCAATCATCACTCACTCTGCCAGTTTCAATCCTAAAGGGAGCCCCTACTCATGCAAATAGAACAATGTTGTATCAGAAGTAGCCGTATTAGAGTATTAGTAAGTCTCCTCAGAAGGTACAATTTGTTGTTCCTTACAACATTGTTGATAGTATGAAAAAGATGAATGTTTCTATTTCCATGTGGGATTGATTATCTTTTCCAGGGCAAACTAATTTATTAAAGGAGGAACTGTCAAAAGGAACAACAATTTCACATCAAGCTGTAAATAGTCCTCCTAGAGTGGTCTTGGCTAGTTCAGAGCCTTTAGTGGTTCAGGATGAAGCAGTCAAACATAAGGAAAAGAAGATTGGTAAAATTCAGCAGCAAGAATCACAAGAGAGTAGAAATACTACAAAATTAAAGCAGCCAGCAATACAAACTAAGAGAAAATCAGCAAATATGCAGAAGGTGATAGAAAAGGGAGGTAAGAAACCTGCAAATGTTAAGCCTCCTCCTTTCTATGTTTCTTTAATCATTGGAAACAAATTAGTGCATAATTGTATGGTTGACAGTGGTGCAACTAGCACTGTCATGCCAAAGAGTATAGCTGATATATTGGATTTGAAGTATGAACCTCTTGAGAAAGGAGTTATTCAACTCGATGGTTCTTCAGTTAAAACTATTCGGGTTGTTAAAAATGCAAGTCTAACCTTGTACTCCTGTCCAAATTTCTCCATTTCCCAAGATATCTTTGTCATAGATCTGCCACCTTATTTTTCTCTATGTTTATCAAGAGACTTCACAGCCAAGATAGATGGATATTTCTCATTAGATTGGTCTCCCCTGTATTTTAGAACTAGGTATGGTACTAAGGTGACCATAGAGTTAGAATCATGGGCCAAAGACCATATAGAACCTTATAATCCTAGCCCTATAAATGCAAGTTGTGTGATCATGGATCCAGATGAAATCAATGAGACTTCATCTTATAACACACAAACTGAGGAGTATCCCGATATGGTGCTTGATGAATGGGAAGCTAGAAATGACCAAGAGATGGATGTGTTTGATGTTGGTTTTGGAAACTACATGATTTTAGAATCTGATTCAGTAGTTCCTAATTTGATTAAAGACCTGAAATCTGAATCTGATGTATCTAACCAGCTTTGGGATTTATTTTTTGATGGGTCAAAGAACAAGGATGGAGTTGGTGTAGGGGTTATGCTGGTTTCACCTAATGGGGATAAGTTTTATGCTGCATTTAAGTTGTCTTTTCCTTGTTCTAACAATGTGGCTAAATATGAAAGTTTAATCCAGGGATTAGAATGGGAAAGATTGAAAGGTATCAAATGTCTGAGAGCATTTGGAGACAATGAACTTATTGTTAAGAAGGTGAGAGGCATCAATACTATTAAAAATGATCTTCTTAAGATGTATAAATCTAGAGTTTCTAATATTCTAGGTGGATTTGATGCTTTCAACCTGATTTCAATTCCTAGAAGGGAAAATACACATGCTGATAGGCTGGTTGGTATTGGTGCTCATATTGCAATAACAAAAAATAAAGGAATAATTTCAGATCAGTCACATATTAAGATAATTGTCTATCCATCCATTCTGGATAATGACATTTATTGGCAGGTTTTCAATACTGATGAACATATCCTAAGTTTTTTGACAGAAACAGATGGTTTCTCAGCTTCAAGAGATAACAAGAACATTCAACAAATTGAAGATCAGATTATTCAATTGAAAACCAATAAATTTCCAAAGGGATTAGTAAGCTTGGAATCAGCTTTTAATTCTTATGACCAGTTTAAAAAGGGTAAAACCAGCTTGCTAATTGAAGAAGATCATTATGAAGAAGTGGAAATTTTTAGAGATAAGCGATTGAAGGTTGGTAAAATAAATTCTCCTAAAGAAAAAGAACTGTTTATTGATCTTTTTAGAGAATACAAAGATGTTTTTGCATGGGATTACTCTAATTTAAAAGGTTTTGATCCCAAATTAACTCAGCATACTATAGAATTGGAACCAAAAGCTAGGCCAATTAGACAAAACCAAAGGCCTATAAATCTCAAATTAGAGCCATTAATGCTAAAAGAGCTGAGGAAACTTCTAGATGGTCGTATTATATTTCCTATTAAGCACACATCTTGGGTTTATAATTTAGTACCAGTAAGGAAGAAGAATGGAGAGATAAGACTATGTATAGATTTTAGAGACCTTAATAGGGCATCTCTAAAAGATAGACACCCTCTTCCTTCCATGGAACAAATTTTACAATATGTTTCAGGTTCTGAGAGATTCTCACTCTTAGATGGATACTTTGGTTATAATCAGATTTTAGTTAAGGAATCTGATCAGTTCAAAACAACTTTTACAACTAAATGGGGTATTATGGCCTACAGAAGAATGCCCTTTGGGTTATCAAATGCTGGAGCTACTTTTCAAAAAGCAATGGACATGGCTTTCAAGAACTTAATGTATAAATTTGTTCTGGTTTATCTTGATGATGTGACAATTTACAACCAGGTTGCAAATTAGCATATTGATCATTTAAGACAAATACTGCAAAGATGTAGAGAATTTGGAATATCTTTAAATCCTAAGAAATCTATGTTTGCAGTTCATGAAGGGAAACTCTTAGGCTACCAAGTTTCTAAGGAGGGAACAACAATTGATCCTAAAAGAATTCATGCAATTCTTGATCTTTCATTGCCTAAACATAAGAAAGGATTGCAGAGTTTTATTGGGAGAATTAACTTCGTAAGAAGGTTTATCCCTGATATTGCAAATTTATTAAAGCCATTGACAACAATGCTTAAAAATGATGTTTCTTTCAGATGGACTGATGAAGGAAAGAGGAATTTTGAACTGATAAAACATGCTTTATCTTCAGCCTCTACTCTTGTTAATCTTGATTTCACTAAAGACTTCATTTTGTATGCTTATGGTGGTTCTGACACAATTTCTGCTATGTTGGTTCAAAAGAATGATAAAAAACAAGAGCAGCCAGTTGCATTTTTCAACAAAGGTATGGACAATTATGAGAGAAGGTACACTTTTATTGAAAACCATGTACTTGTTGTTATTAAAGCTTTGAAGAAGTTTAAACATTTAATTGCTAGAAATAGGGTGCACTTAATGGTTGCTCATCCTAGCATCAAGGAGTTTTTGTTAAACAAGGATGTAAATGAGAAATGATCTGGTTGGATAACAAAGGTTATGGAGTATGATGTGCAGATTCATGTAACTAAGCTGGTTAGAGGTAAAGGCCTTTGTGCACAAATGGTAGAAGAAGGATAGATTGAAGTGCCTAAAGAATCTAAAAATTTACAAAGTGATATTGTATTGTTTAATGATCCTATGACATGGTTGTCAGATATGACCAGATTCTTGCAAACAGGACAATGCCCAAATAATCTTGATAAGGCAAAAAGGAGGTACTACAGATTACAATCTATTCCCTATGTTCTTATTGATGGTGTTCTATATAGAAAGGATTATTCTGGGATGTTTCTTAAATGTATTGATTCATTAGATCAAAACAGAATATTATCTGAGTTTCATGATGGATCTTGTGGAGGACATTTCAGTCCTAAAACTACAGCTTGGAAAATACTAAGGGCAGGCTATTATTGACCTGATTTATTGAAGGATGCTCATGTTTGGGCTAGAAAATGTCAGAAATGTGCACTGTTTGCAGGGAAACAAAGGCTGGCAGTACTACCATTAAAACCAATTGTGGTTGATTAGCCATTTGCTAAGTGGGGAATGGACTTTATTGGTCCTATCAATCCTAATTCTAGTGCAGGTCATAAATGGATTTTAACTGCTACTGATTACTTTACAAGATGGACCGAGGCTATTGCACTAAAGAAAGCTTCTGGACCTGTTGTGGTAAAATTCTATGATGATATAATAACCAGGTTTGGAGTTCCTCAATCAATTATTTTTTATAATGCTATGGCTTTTATTGGTTTAGCCATTATAGAATGGGCTGTAAAGAATGGGATTTACTTAAACACTTCTTCAAACTATTATCCGCAAGGTAATGGTCTTGCAAAATCTACCAATAAAAACCTAATCAGGATCATCAAAAAGACTTTGCAAGGAAATAAGAGGGATTGGCATTCCAAATTAAAGGTAGCCTTGTGGCTGGATAGGCTTACACCTAAACAGGTAATTGGGAATTCCCCATATGTCCTAGTTTATGGTAAAGAGGACAGATTGCTAGTTTCCACTGAATTTCTAGCCTTGCAACTAGCTGATCAGATGTTATTGTTTGGAGAAGAAGATCCCCTTAAACTATGGTATGCCAATCTATTACAACTTGAAGAAGAAAGGATAAAAGCATTGGTTACAATGGAACTTAAGCAGGCACAAACTAAGAGATCTTTTGACAAGAAAGATAAGTTTAGAGAATTTAAAGAGGGAGATTTAGTACTCAAGTGGGATGTGCTAAAGAGTAGTCCAGGGAAGTGTGATAAATTTGAACACTTTTGGGGAGGCCCTTTTGTTATTATAGCCTGCAAGGAAAACAATGCTTATTAGTTGTCCACAACTGATGGAGAAGTTTTGCAAATTCCAATTAATGGAATGCACCTCAAGCTTTGCTTTGAGGAGTAGGTTTTAGTCTAGGTTTCATTTTCAATAAGTGTTGTCCAAGCACATAGGTCTCTAGGTTGCTTAGGTCTTTAAGCTGCATTGCGTCTAGGTTAGCTGCATTTTTTTTATTTCAACAATGATTGCATTCATGGTTTCAGGTTTCCTAACTCCATTGCCCAAGGATAGAGGTCTAGATTTGTGTCTAGCAGGCAAACATCCAGCAGAAGTCACCAAAATTGTTATCCTAATTTTCAGCATGCATCAAATTATCATAAACAGGAAGAGATTGCATTTTAGAGGTCCCATTAATACTATCCTTCAGGTATTATTAATCAAAATTTCATAATTACATTCATTTTTAGAAAATGTCATTTTTGTACTCTAAAAATTGATCACATTCCAGAATTTCTAAATTACAATTCGGATCAGTTACATTGTGCATTCAAACTGAATGTATTATACAAATGTTATTTCATCTTTCTTTTCCATGTCAACAATAGTACATTGCATAATAAAAGACATAATTGAAAGTATGGAGTAGAGGTCCCATGCATTGCCTGTTGGTTGGTTTTTATTGCTTGCATGTTAGGTCTTCATAGCTGGTTGCATATTAGGTCCTAGGTCTTCATAGTCCATCTTCATCTGCATATAGGTCTTCTTAGGGTTTACCTGCATCATGGTGAAAAAAAATGTTAGATCCAGTTGGATCTAAGCAATACATGGAACATAAACAACACACAATCAATCTTTCTAAAAACTGCATATTAATCTGATGAAATCAATGCAATGAGAAAACATTCATCCATAATATCTGAAGAATAGTATTAAAGGGACTTGTTCTAAACATGAAACCTTTTTCTATGTATGATCACTCTGATACATATTGTTCTTTTCTATATAATCAGATATCTGAATGAAAGGAACTTAGTATTACCATCTGAGGAACCTTTTTCATCATTAGATCAACCTATGAGTTCATCAAATAACACAAACCAACTAGTATTCATGAGTGAATGTCATCTTATATTCACTCACAAACATTGAATGGTGTGTATGATTTGATGACCTAATAAATTGAGTGTTATTTTGTGTGCAAGTGGACAGGTATCTATAACTAAATGCGGGAAACAACAGAAAATGATGCTATGAATGTCACGAGCCCGTGCTCGAACTTCACATAAGGCATTATATGCAAAAAAGATGGTTGATATCTCAAAAGGTTATTGCTCATGTACATAAGAATGATGAGATGCAGATACATGAAGAAGTCAAAGATTCTATAGAAAGGACATGAACGAAGAAAGTTGATGAATTACAGAATTGAAAGACTCTGAAAATTCACTATTTTTATGCAATTAATTGAAAGTATGAAAGTGTTGTTACAGTAAGTGCTTCTTCACATATATCTGGTTGCTATACATTTGTAAAATTTCACTAAATCCGCATGAGTGTGCACATACAAAGAACAAACATAATGGAAAAGTATTACAAGATATCCATAAGCTACATTTTTTCAAAAAATGCTTGATCTTACTGAAATATTGCAATACATAATCTATTTTAGACAAACTGATTAAGACAATTTCTTTTGCAAATTTTAGATCTCATGTAGATGTTTTTTAAAAAGATGAACATTCTTGATAACATAACATAACATGTAACAGGGCAAGAATTGTATATGCAGAATGAGTTTTTTGTTTTGAAGAAAAATCCATGGGAGTCACGAGCCCGTGCTCAAACCCCATGGGTTTTTTCTTCCCTAAATACTTCAAGAGAGAAACAGTGTATTTCTACATTAAATAATAGCAGCATATTCAACATGTTTGTGTTTTAAATGCTAAACAAAGATGCTCGATACTATCAGCAAAACTGTCAGCTAATGTGTTTCTTAACATATATATTACAGTTTAAATTTTATGTGTGTTTCTTTTTCAGACAATGGTCGACATCCAACAAAAGCATATGTTGTGCTTATCACATGTTTGCTGATTAATAATATTTGAAGATAGCAGTAATGATGTTTTTTTTAAACATTAAAGCAAGTGCAAAGCCAACATAAGAGAATGACAGTGAAGGATCGACAACAAGCAGTGTTGCAGTAATGGGTTTGAGAGTGCACATATATTTATTTTGAAAGTTGTATGTGGGTTGTACTACAGTCAAGCATCAAATAGAGGACTGGCATACATCAAAAGCACTAAGCAAGTAAAGTTCAATATTGAGAAGAGCCGAGGTTCATGGGCTTGAAAACAAGCAAATGATAGTTCAACAGTGCTATAAAGGTTTAAAACTACACAATCAACATCAAACAGAGTACCAACATAAAGCAAGTGAAGGTCATATTAAAGAGCAGAGAATGAACAAACAACAAGAGGAGTCAACTTATCTGTCTATGTGAAGAGATGTGTCATCATGTTCCCATTTTATGTCTGTCGCAACTCGCATGAAAAAATGTGAAGCTTATGACTGAAAGATGTCATGAAGCTAAAAAAAAAAAAATGTATCTACTCCATCTTCCAGTCATAAGCTCCATTTTTTTGAATAGGCTGAAGAGAGTCACGGTTTCCAGAAACCCCCAATGGTGGTCACATGAAAAACATTCATAAATTGGTCTATTACCAGCGGGTTTGATGGAAGGACAACAGTGGTGGTGTTTTATGGTCACACTACAAACTGGGATAAGTCTGAAGCTGTGGCTGAGATGACTTTACCCAATATCTCAACCATAGCTCAAGGTTGACACCAGTGAAAGATTAGCAGTGGTGTAGTTCCATGTTACACGGCCAACTAGGGATGAGTCCTAGAGCTGTGGCTGGGACATCCCCATTTTATAATCAGAGTTTGTGGGCTTGACACCTCAGCCACAGCTCCAAACCATTCCAAGATGGCAGCGCTGATAACTTTCAAAATGCAGTGGTGGTGGTTACAAAAAGAAAGCTCGAGTCTTCATTATACACTGCAATTTCAAAACCCACGATGGAGGTAATACTTTTGATTTGTAAATCATTATTTAGTGCCATGTATTATGGCATAATATCAACAAAACATCTCAACATTAAACAAGTGCAAAGTAAACTTACAATTGGGGCCCGTGTTCAAGCAAACAACAGATCAAAATTTGTAGCCTCTGAAGTAAGACTCAGAGCAAAAGACACCATGTATTATGGAAAACAAAACTACATCTTTTCCTTCCAACTAGAAGCTCATAACAAAATTTCTTTCCCACAGAACATGGTGGCTTTCATTGCAGATGAGAATGGTTTCAAAAACAACATGGCGACATTACAACAAAAAATCCTAGGAGGAAAAATGAGTCGACAAACAAATACAATGTGTTTTAATCAAAACTGAAGTCTGCTGATAGATGAATTAAATGTGATGTCAGTGCCAGTGCATTGACATCCCTTCTACAGAGCCACATTGGTACTTTTAAGTGCCATGAAATTTGCAACTATCTTTTCTTTAAAGATGGTCATATCGACATCGAATTCAAGACAAACTGCAGTTACTTCCAGTGCTTGGGTGTGGTGGCAACAAATTTTATGTATGATGATGATGTTGAGTAGTGGTTAGGGTTATGTCCCTCTCAGTTTTCTAAGTGGGGTTTTTATATTGTATATTCAAATTAGGTTGATAAAACTTAGCAAAGAGATGTATCACATTGATAGACCTTAGGGGTGCTATTATTAAGGCTAGTTTTGGGGGATTTAATTATGAGTGTAGTGTCTTTCTTATGGTAAGATAGTCTTGGAGGGAAGCCGGATTTGAATTAAGCCATGTTGGCTATTTAGAGAGAGAATCTGCATATTTGGAGGGGGGGTCAAATTCAGTGGAGAATTATCTTAGTGAAATTCTACTTTTCCTATAGCTGCGTTTCTTTCATTTTTGTGTCCTTTGAATTGCAGATATTGGAGAAAAGGTTCAAAGTGAACTCATTGTTCCTTGATGCCTTAGATTCCTGTTTGTAATCACATTCTGTCATATTTTGGTGAAGAATAAAGCAGATATTTTGGCTCATACATATGGAGTTTTGATTCTATAATCCTATTTCATCTTTCTTTGCAAGTGTTGTGTTCATTGTTATCCAAGAGAAGTGAGTGTTTCTAACTCCTTCTTAAGGTGATCAGTTATTTAAAAGCCTTGTATGGAAAACATATGTTGTGAACTATCTGAGCTATTTGTGGTTTAAACCTAGTAGTAAGGTCTGTTAGCCTATATGTTGATTAGAGATTTGAAGGGGAAAGCCTTTGATATGTGAGTTGGAGTTACTGTTTTGGTCTTTTCATCAAAAATCTAAATTCATTCTTGGTGTATCACCCCATTTGCCATTCAGTTAAAAAATTTCTCCCTTTTCCATAAATACAAAATTACAAATCAGGAGAGTGATATCCCATATTTTATAGGAACTGGCCTAGAATCCAGAGATTCCTCTTCATTCATAGTCTACCCACAACTAGGAGAGATTTCCATTGTTAGGATGGAATTTTCATGTAGCCCTAATGCCTGAGTTAGGGTGACAATTCTAATCCTGAACAGTCATTAACAACAATGACAACATTTATGACAAGAATGCAACTTCAAAGGAATTAGTTCCTTAACTGTCTGAAATTAGTTTTTTAGTGTTTGGGTCAACAATTTAAGACCATCCTCGAGCTTTTTGCAAGGTTGGAAAGCTGGAGTGATTTTGTGTACGGACTGTGTAATACAATAACAGTGACTATTTGTGTATTTTGAAGTGATCGGGTGGTTTAATGGATTGAAATAATTTATGTAAGAATTGATTTATGAAAAGTAGGTTATTTTAAGACTTCTTGTGGTGTTAGTTTTTTTGATTCAGTAGTTTTAGTTGCTTGTACAAAATCGTTTAAGTTTGGTCCAATCGCTAGTCTGATTGGAGCATTATCTGCAAATAGGGTCATAACTCCATTTTCCACCATGGCACTTGCATAGGCTCTTGGATTATGGTGGTTGAATCCATGTACATTGTGTACAGTGAAGGAGGGGCCTTGGAAGTTATGGTAGCCATTTTTAAGGTGATCCCTAGGCGAGCCAGTGAGGCATGGCTAGGGATCACCAGTAGTTGCAAAGCCATTTTGGTGGATTGAAAGAATTCATAGCTTCAATAAAAGCTTAGAGAGGAGTAGGGTGGTGTGTTATGAGGTCCCAAAGTGAGTGGGAAGATTTGGTGAATTTGATTTGATAGAAAGAATGGAGTTTTTATCAGACTAGTTTTGAAACCCTCAAAACCCTAATTTTTATCCTTGATTATATGCAGAGCTGTATGGACATCTTGGGGGCCCTAGACCTAGAAAATCTCTAGTTTCATAGAAAAGGGTATTTGGATCCTATACTTTTTTAGACACTTGTTAAGAAATTTTGTGAGTTATTGTAGGAAAGGTGACTAAGTAGGGCTAATTTCTTGTAGCCCTATTAGCAAGACTAGTGCTACATCAGAGTTGAATAGAAGAGGAAAGGAGAAAATCACAAGATGGGACCGAATGGTGGAGAAGTTGAAGAAAAAATTCATTCTCATTGATTATGAGCTAGATCTACTGAGAAAAATGTAAGGGTTGAAGCAAGCGGGAAAATTTGTGAAGGAGTATACAGAAGAGTTCTAACGAGTCCTCATTAGAATAGGTCATACAAAACCTGAGAAGGAAAAAGCTTCCCATTATATTTATGGATTGTGGCCAAGTATTTAGGATGGGTTGAGTTTGGTTAGAATGACCAGCATTGAAGAGACATACCATTTTTCCCTGAGAGTTGAAGAGAACCTGAACAAGAAGTTTGAAAGCAAGCAAGATGGAAGAGGTCATGGTGGAAGATCTGGCAGATGGTCTTATGGAGGCTGAAATGAAGATCAGAAAATGAATGATGGGTCAAGTGGCAGTCAGAATCAAAGGGGAAATAATTTCAATTGTTCATGTGATAAAAATAATAGGGATCGCAGAGGAAGATGAAGAGGGCAAGGACCAGGAAGAGGTGGTTTTTGTGGCACATATTTCTATTATGGAGAAGAAGGACACTAAGCCTATGAATTCCTATAGCATGAAGGAAGGATGGATAGGAGGAATGAAGGCCATACATGAGCTGTACATGAAAATGAAGAAGCTTAGTTAGAACACTCAAATGATGCTGAGAGAGAAGAAACCCTAGTTGTCAGGAGGATCCAGATAAATGAAGAGAAGAGCTCAGATCAGAGGAAGAGCCTATTTCGCACTAGACACTTGTACATTTAACTCCTATTTTTTACCTAAATTTTCAATGAGGAATTATATTTAGTTATCTTGGTTAGATTATAGAAGGAAAATTTTCTTTTTTTTTTTAAGTAATGCACGTGTTCGTCGAACTTTCGGCAAACACGGTGTTCGTCAAACTTTTGACGAACACGTGTATTACTTTAAAAAAATGAAAAGATATCATTTCATTATGTTTCCTTATGTATTTCAGACATCACAGAGGGCATGAAGGATGGAAGAATCAAGGGCACGAAGGTCGGTGAGGGCATAGGTAAGATCTATAAGGCCCGCTCCAAGATCTTGGCCTTCAACTCCATTAATAAGAATTTTTAGTCACTGCCGTCTAAGGCAGGGACTTATATTTTTGGGCATCTTTTTTTCAATACATTCTTCTTCAGAAAATGTGAAAACCAAAAAAACATTCCCACTATTCTATGGTTGTTTCATTATTGAATCTTAAAATGAATTTTCAGATTGAAAATTACTGTATTCTCATTGGCGCAGCTCCTTTTTCCTGGCAATACATAGCAATGTGATAATGGACATTGAACTCCTCTACTGTTGACTCAAACCACTTGGGCTCTGGTATTGTATCATTGCCTTTATCTTCTCAACTTTAGATGCTCACCCCTCTCCACTACCACAACACTCACAGGTATGCATTTCTATTCTATTTTTTGAGTTTTGATTATTTTTAGTTTTTGTCTGTATTCTTGCCCTAGTCGTACGTTCATTTCTTTTTTGGAAGGTGAGGTTTCATGATAGAGTTTACCAACGAGGCTTTGCTAGAATTATTATCTTAGACATGATGGGATTTTAAATGCTCTATATGCTATTCACAACCACTATATTTTAATGGGGCTTTTAACAACAACTTTCTTATTGGTTGTGTTCAATTATCTTAGCAGCTTTCAAATCTATTCTATGCCAGTTATTGATAGTTCTAAAGCAGGATATACTAGTAGAACCAACAAGTCATCTCCTCTTTGGGTGTCTGTGCTGGATTTTGAGTGTTCAATGATTTCATTTAATTCTTCATTGGGGTTGCACTTCCATTTCTTTCCATCCTTTTAGGTCTGTTAGGAGGTCTTGCTTTGCCAGTGACTTTTTCATACCCATGTTTTATGTGGATTTCTATCAAGAAGCCCAAAAAATACATATTTATCTGTTACTTGAACTGGGGTCTTGACATACTTGGGATTTTTTTCAGCTTGGCATTTTTAGTTTGAGGAGTGTGGACAATGGTTGACAAGGGCTTAAACCTCATGTTTTTCAAGCCAACTTAGCTAATCTCTACAATGTTTAATATAAATAGCCTAATAGGTGCTTTATAGATGAGTGTGTTGATGTTATTTATTTCTTAGGCTCCTTAAAACATATAAAATACAAAGCCAAAACATCCCACAATCTGGTTATCAAGGATTCTTACTATATATATAGTCATGGTGTTATTAACAGATAATTTTTAGTTGTATAAATAAGCCCATTGTTTTTTCAGATAACATGCTAACTTACCACGCCTCTTTGAATATCGTTAATAGGATGATCTGATATTTTTTAGGATCTATATTACATGCTAACTTACCATTCCTCTTTGATCACATCTAACCCTTTTTTTGCCTATGTGGAATCATCCTTTCTTAGGATTGCATCTCCATCATTTTTATTTCTATTTTACTCATTTTGATTCCCATTTCATAGTGCCTTGGGCTAAAATTATCAAATGATTACTTTTTGTGTTTCTTTGGTATCCTTATCATGTCATGTCCCGGTCTTAGTTCATGTCATGGATAGCCTTGAAGTCTCAGTGTACATCTTTCTCTTAGTTCTTACATGATTATTTTCTTTCCTACATTGCCTTGTATTCAGAGACCTATTTAGGAATACCAAAAAGTAGAGTTGTGCTTCACTTTTTAATGTTTGTAAGGCTCTCAAAGTTTCATGTTTTATATTCCAAATTTGATTGCAAGCTACAGAGATTGGAGATTATCCTTCTAAAATAAATAGATTCAAGGTCGCAAGAAATAATATTAAGCAATAAAATCATGGTTTACCAGAGTGTAGAGAATAAATAATGTATTTCCTAGAGCTCAACTGACCTCTTCTGGATGCATATTATATTAAACACGACCACATTATAAATTTGGGTGTAAAATAATATTCTAACTCTACATACACAATATTGAAGTACTAGATGATAGGTCATGAGATTTTAGTAAACAACCCCATTTAAAATTTATTGTTGACAATAAAGTGTAGAAGAAACAACAACTTTGGACATTTCCAGGTACATGATCTCTAAATAAATTAGTTGATATCTTTCTCCGAAAATAAGTAAATTATGATTCACTCATCCTTTTTTGTAATTGCATACAAATTAGGTAGTAGTGAGGACAATGTTGATTAAGATTGTAATTTGATTTCACCCTTGACATTGGCATATGCCCAAAGACAATAAATAAATAATATGAATTATGAGTACTCTTACTGTGTATTTCTTATTGTTTTGATTTACTTAATACACTGTGTAATGTTTGTCTCTTGTAATGTGTGTTGTCATGTCTACAATTTGTCTAGATTTACTTGGGCTCATGCTGAAATAGAGTACTAGTGGGGGAAAATTGAGGGTTCTCGCAAGAAATGTAGAGACCATTCCTAATATAGTCGTACCTTCATTCATTATGTTTTTTTCTACTAGTTGTACCTTCATTCATTATGTTTTTGTCTATAGAATTTCTTATAAGACCATTTTTACAGTATTTTTCCACTCCCTATTTTAAGCAGTCCCCCATATACATTAAGGGATTTCTCAAAATTAATTGATGCAATAGAAATCTCTACATTTGAGTCTCTATGAGCCTTTGATATTTGTAGCACATATAATCTAATCCATTCCATCAACCATGTAAGGAATAGTAGAATGTTAAGCTGACTATAAGCCCTTTATTCTAACCACTGCTAGATAGGCTTTCCCATCCCCATGTACCTATCTTTTACAAAGATAGCATTGTTGACACTTCCTTTTACTCCCCTACCTAAGGTAGGGACTCCAGCTATGCGCAGCTCTTGTTTCTTTTTATCTTGGTTCTGAGCATGACAATGGCAGAAAATAGTTTACAATTGCAAGTTGACTTACAAACTTGAAATAACCATAATTAATATAACGGTTCTCTACTTTTGATGAGATTTAATTTTATTTATTTGATATTTGTACTTATCACCTAATGTTAGTAGTGTGCTAACATAGGGGAAAAATGTAATACTAAAAATTACATACCCTACCATTATCATGTTATGTTGTGGGCTCATTTAAATTTATGTAACCCTTGGTGTTGTTTTTAGGTTCATTTGACTCTTGTCTTGGCTTTATCTCTCCCTTTATCCCAACTTGAGTCTTCTGATTTTTGTGTTTCTTTAGCCTTCAAAGTTAGTTAATATAATTTTTGTTTTATCTCATGACATACTATCATTCCAACAGTTCATTTGGCTTGTACTTAAATGTTAGTGCAATACATTGATCTTCAACTAATTTTGGCTAGTGAATGTTGCAATTTTTTTTTGCTAATAGTATTGGAACAAAATGAATATTTGAAATATTGATCTAATAACATAAGGAATATTTATACATTTCCATTAAATAGGGTAATTACCAAGTATAATTACCAACTAGTAATAGGTAAGATAGTTATATCAGTCATATACTAAAAGACCCAACAATGTAAAGTTCTATTAACATTTGCTTCTCAAATCTATCAAAGTTTTCCTTGCAACCACACCATTTATGAATATTTCCTTACCCTCACAAAGAATTATGAAAGTATAACTAATTTAGTTAGATTGTAGAAATGGTACAAGCGTCTGCATGCAACAGATAGTTTGAGAGCATTGAGCTAACCTTTCTATCCTCTATCTATCCATCTTTCATGGAGATCGATGACAAGGCACTAATTTACCCAATTACGAAAAATAAAAAGATTTTGTAGAAATAACCAAAGCGAGTTCTAGATGAATCCAAAAAAAAATGAAGCGTTGAATTCTCTCACCTAGGAAACAAGAAAAAACATGAATTATGAAATTTGGATTTTTTTTTTTAATATTGAAGTAGTGTATCAACTGGAGGATTTACAAGTATAGAAAGTTAACAGCAATAGGGTAATTGTTGTTATATATTACCAAGTCCTACATATTACCCTTACACATTTACAAGATTATCAAAATATATCAAAAAGATTCATTAAATATTGACTATGTGTCTCCCAATCCATCTGTGGAGCTCCTAGGACCTTTATTATCCCAGCTCTTTGTTGAACAACATTGGGTTAATGCTAGAGGTCTGTCATTTAGGTAGATCCCCCAGCAGATGGATCTATCCAAAAATGCATAGGAAGGGTTGTTGCCCATAGTATTTCTTGAACAAATCTGAGACCTGACCTTACACCATGCCATCCAAATGGTGTGAAAAACCTTGGATGCAAATATTTTAATCTCAACATCTCCAAACATTAGATCATAAATAGGGGTGTTATTCCAGTTTTTGCCTTTTTTATCTTAGATTTCCCAATCTTATTTCTCACAAGAAATTTCCATGGTTCATTCTCTCTGAGAGCCTTTAGGATCCATTTAGCTATCAGTGCAAGTCCTTGAGTCTTAAGATCCCTTAAGCCAAGTCCTCCCATTTTTTTTGGTATGCAGCACCATTCCCATTTTGTATAGTGTCTTTTTTTGTTTCCCATCCCATCAAACCACAAGAAATCTCTCAGAGTTTTTTCAAGTTTATTTATTTGACTACTGACCATCATCCATGGGGATGCATAGTACACTGCATGTGAAGAAAAAACCTTTTGGAAAACTTGGGCTTTGCTAGCCAAGGATAATATGTGGGACTGCCATTTGAGGTGCTTGTTCTCTATTTTTTATAAATTCATAATCACATGTCAGTAATAGAGGGTTCAATGGAAAATGAAATGCCTAGATATCTTACTGTAGTCGATGGGCCTGCCCATTTCTATTCTCTACTTGCAAGCCATCTCGGGAGAGTATCTTCCCAACCCAGTATTTTGGACTTGTGAGGTGCTATTTTGGCACCAGATGCCATACATAACATTGACAACAGAGAAAAATTGAGTATTTCAAATTTTCACAATACAAAGTTGAGTGTTTGACATTTCTTATGTTTGATGTTGCCTCCTTTTTGGTTTTGTACTGTATATTGACAATAATCATTTTACAATTTTATTTGAGATGTTGTCTACATTAGTATGTTTCTTTTTGTTGCAATTATAATTAGTATGAATGAACAAAATAATCAACTAAACAAAATGATATGTTGTAATGACAGAGTAATATTTATCAATATAGCGTCGATGGCTTTGGTCAGTGTGCCTATGTGTCATTGTGGTGTTGGCCCTTGTCTGTTGAAGATGTCACGTACAACAAGTAATCTTGGGCGTCAATATTGGGGTTGCCCAAATAGGAAAAAGGTCTGGATATGGAATTATATTTTATGTTTAAAAGTAATGTGACAAGTAATCATTTTAGGAAGAATTGATGTAGATTTGGTATTGCAGGGAAATAGTGGATGTCAATACTTTTGGTGGGTCAATGAAACCACATTTACATCTACCCCATCTACGTATATACCTGATGTAGGAAATGAGTACAACTTGTGCAAGGCTCGAGAGGTAGCTAGTGCCACCGAGATTGCTTCAATGGCGAAAATAGAAATCATGTTTCTACGATGCCTTCTTTGTGTATTTTGTGCACTAATTTGTTGGGAGAATATGCATAAATGTGATTAACAGAGGGCTATTGTAGATTCTGAAAATTTTTTAGAATTTCATGTCGATTTGTTGGACATATTTTGATAAACTCGTGAAATTTTTGTTGCTTATGACTTCGTTATGATTTTCTATATATTGGATGGGTTTTTTTAAATTTTATCCTTGTTCCTTTTATAAGTGTATGGCTTGACTATGCACTTGCATAATTGTAGATGAAGGTCAGTAATAGGGTGTTAGGAATTGCTTAGATCCTTTGGATCTAACCCCATCTTTTCCTTCCTTGCAGGTTCTGGATCATACAGGAGCATACTGGATTCAACCCTGGAGACACTGGATTTTGATAATATTGTGATGAAGGTGGAGTCTGATGTTGCTTCAACGATATCAGGAAGTGATGCAAAATTTAATGATTGTAGTCATTGTAGCAGCATCAGGTGCCACCTTCAACACAATATGATCACTATACATGTCTGTATGATATCTTCTATAAACACAACACATTCCATATTGTGTTAGAAGGCCTAGATGGGCAAAAATTCAATGCTACAATTGTGGTCTGTTTTCCCTTGCTAATTATTTTCAGGTAGAAATAGTAGGATACCATCTATCTTTCTTGAAGAATCTTTATCAAAAGAGGATCAATGTCCTCTATCTTCAATCGAATAAGGGGTGCAGAAGGTTTCTCTGCATCGATTTGGTATATAAATTGAGTGTTATACCCAAATGATGCAGAGAAACTTCTGCACCCTCGATTCCAGTGAAGAGAGCAATGCCATTGATACCCTTTACATAAAGAGGCTTGATACCACTTCTACCATCCTTTAAAAGAATTTTTTTAAAGTTAAACCTATACTATGATATCTCTGCGAGTTACGTAGGCAAGGCCATCTATGATGAGCCCCTGAGGAATTAGGTCTAGCCCTTAGGTCTTGTACTTTTGAGTTCTTCCTTGATCTTCCCACCCCTTACCAATATTTTACATAATTTGACTCTCTTTACAAAACTATTTTTAAATACCTTATGATTGATTTAGCTAAGTTATTTATGTAGCTTATCTTACGATCTTGTATGTAATAAACTATGAATTTTATATCATGCATCTAGTTGTGTAGCCGTATATACAGGTGTAGGAAATAGAGAGGCAAGGAGAATATGATGCACAAGAAAGAAAACAAAAATTAGGTATGCAGTTGCAAGTCATGTTGGTTATTTGAACATCGTAATAAGCTTTATAGTTTCATTTTCTAGATGTGTAAGTCAGAGGGGGCTTACAATAATAGATCATGTAATGTTGTAATGTATTTGTTGTTATTGGATCAATGTATTTTTCCCACTTATTCATTATGTTGGCATAGTTATTCATTATTTTCATTATTGTTACTTTGTTTTAGGTCTTCTTAATGTCGACTACTAATCATTGGTTTCTTTTCTCCCTTGGGAATGCTTATCAAGTAGAAATGGTAGGATACCATCTATCTTTCTTGAATACTCTTTATCAAAAGGGGATCAATGTCCTTTATCTTCAATCAAATAAGGGGTGTAGAAGGTTTCTTTGCATCCATTGGGTATATAAATTGAGTGGTATACCCAAATGATGCAAAGCATCTTCTGCCCCTTGATTTCAGTGAAGAGAGAAATGCCATTGATACCCTTTGGATAAAGAAGCTTCAAAACATAAATATGATATCCTACCATTACTACTTGATAAGCATTTACAAGGGATCATAGATGCTCTATCCTATCATAGACACATGTACATTCCTTATCATGGCCTTAACACAATCTCAATCTCATGAGGTTGTAGTGGACCCAATTGATCTAGATTGACCAATAACAACTTCCACTTTCTACATTGAAAAAGTACCATATCTATCTCTTCAAGGGTGGGTTATTCATTACTACCATGTCATGTTGTATTTAGTTGTATGTAGCTCTAATTTTTATTTGTCTACTATGCAATCTTAAGCATATGTATCATCTGACTTATGTAAATCTGATTATGATTGACCTTAATATCTTACAAGAATTGGTTGTCCATCGTAGTTACGAATCGTCGGGTAGGTAACCTTATGAGGAGGTATATGTATAACTTATTTGTAGGTAGAATCTAATTATGATCTCATCCTTGTTCACCTAAGTGGGTGGTAGCCGATGAAGACACTGTCTAGGGACTCTACCCTAGAAAGGGGTTGCGTAACCATTTCTACCATCCTTTAAAATACTAGTTTTAAATTTAAACCTGAACTACGATGTCTCTACGAGTTACGAAGGCAAGGTCATCTATGATGAGCCTCTGAGGAATTAGGTCTGGCCCTAAATATATTACTATATAAACAAGGGTTGCACTGCAAGTATAGTCCCTACCAAGTCCTACAGTATAGTCCCTACCAAGTCCTGCAAAATTGGATGGATGGAACTATTTTAGGAATGTCAAAGTAATTTTCTATATCATGAATTCAAATAGCTATTTAAACATTATCAAAATAGTGAGCAC
>MU228146.1:557755-570312 GCA_018584345.1 Thuja plicata | reverse complement strand
TTGCAATACATTTAGCTTGCAACATAATTATTTTATTTTATATATTTATAGTTTATAAATTAAAATAAAGCATATTAGCATAAGTAATTTGAAATTTTGAATCACCTAGAAAAAGAGATCATTAGTCCAACTGATTCATTTTGTGTCAATTGAATCTCTCTAATTTGGTTTTCTATTTGCATCATTCTTCTTACTACATTATATTTTTTTGTATCTTATAATTTTTCACCTAAATTATTTTCTAAAATGCAATTCAGGTGAAAACTACACGTGCATCACAGTCTGTTCACATTCTTCTCATGATCTCCTCGTAAACCTTCTCATAAATCTCTTTCAATTCTTCTCATGCATCTCTTTCACTCTGCACATGCATCACATTTTGGATTCTTATGCATTGAAGAATGGTTCCTTAGTGAAAAAAAAACCCTAAAAAATCTATATTTAGATAATTCAAAATGATGATACTAATTTGTATTCTGAGGACTGACGATATCATATGGTTAACGTGTTGTGTGCCAAATATTTCAAATACTTTTGTATCCTATTACAAAATAAAAATGCAACTGCTCCATACAGATTTGAGATGATCACAATTGGGTAGTTGACTTGATGTGCCTTGTATGCTCATTCATTACTCATTTCCATGATATTGTTGTTTTTGGAATTCACATTAGACCCTAAAATGATAAGGTTTCAAACTGTCACATTTAATTCCCTATGGCCAAAGTGGAAATGGTATCTTTCAAACAATCTTCAACACACCTTATTGCAATTGTGATACCCCTGTGATGTTTCCTTCCTTTGCTATGTCCAACTTATTTCATCATGGCCTACTCATTTGAATACCAAGGTATCACTCTTTAAGATGGTCCAATACCATTTAATCATTGTAACTTTGGAGATATAAAATTCATTTGTAGCTACACCTATAAGTCATGTAGAAGGCTCCAAAACATCGTTTCTTCAAAACATTGATTCTGCTCCAGAATTTCTTTGATAAAAACTAGTTGTTATACATCATAGTGTATGTTTTCCTTTTATTATCCTGCTACACTGTTGTGATCCTAACTGAAATGACATTTTTTTCCCTTACATTGTGTAGCAAACTAATCTGTCTCCATGTTGTAGTTGTGATCATTGCTTTCCATTATATGATGTGATTTTTCCATGATTGCTCTATCTTAACTTGCTATCTTGGAAATTCTCTTGGTCAACATTCGATTACTATATCTTGATGTTTAAATGGTGACATTGTATTTTTTTTATCATTTAGACAATAAGCATTCCTTTTGTCCTTAGCTTACATGATAAGGCTATTTGACATAGTTTCACCACCTCTAGTACCACTCTCCATAGTAGATAATGAATTTAGTTCTAGACTCTTGCATAGATACCTATCATATAATTTAGTTCTAGTATGGTGGAAGGCATCAAAGTCAAAAATACTACTTCAGTGGGCAACAATCAAATACGTAAACAATTAAAATTTGATGAAGTAATACATAACATTAAAGATTCAAGCCAATCTTCCGCCCACTTGAATGTAATAAAGGTTTTTTACATAGTTGTGGTGTGAATAATGTTGCTAGGGGTATGTAATATTTTGGCTATCTATGAATATTTGCAATCCCTGGACAGATTAAGATAAATAGTGGAGTTGAGCTAGGCTCTATGACAAGCTCAAGTTAGAGAGTATGTGTTGCTGGAAAGAAAACTGATGCCATATGTATACATGGAGGACCTTGGCATCTTCCTAGCATATCAACGCAACAACTATGGGGCTCAATACTTCTTTTGTAGGACATAGTATTTGCAAGAGTTGATAAGTAAGATTGATAGTGAAATTTAGGGTCTTAGATTTTTTCAAGATTTGATGTTGGGAAAGTAGTAATAGCCTCTTTCCATTTTGCATCTCATCATTGCATAAATATTTCTTTCTAGAAAGGTTATTTCTTTTGTGATTCAAATGTCTTTGTTGTGCTTTACTCTCTTCTACCGATTGACAAGGATTCTGATCCTTCTACTGCTCATTTAGTGGGACCAGGTACTAGCACACATCTATTTCTAGGTGAGCCCAGTAGAAAAGATTAAATCTATTCTAGTATTTTATGTTTATACTTCAATTGTTATTGTGATTGCACATAATTGATAGAAGTTTTAATTTCTAAGGTCGTCATTTATACTTTTTGAAACGTTGTGAGACATTTTAAAAAAAAAAACATGCATGTGTGTTTATACTTAAATCAATGTTTAATGATTGAACACAATTGATAGGATTTTGAATTTCTAACGTCGTCGTTTATACTTATTTGAAATTTTGCAAGACATTTAAAAAAAAAATAGAAACATGCATGTGTGTTTATAGTTGAATCAATGTTATGATTGCACACAATTGGTAGAACTTTGAATTTCTAAGGTCATCATTTATATATTTTTTAATGTTTTCAATAGATTTGAAATAATTAACATGCATGTGTTTATAATTAAATCAACATTATGATTGCACACAATTGATAGAAGTTTAAATTTCTAGGGTCATCATTTATGTTATGTTTAATGTTTCTGAGATGTTTTTAGAAACAAAGAATAATCCATGTGTGTGTTCGTACATTCTTTCTGATTACTTGGCCACAAATAGACACACTATATTCACTTTGAACTTATCTTTAGTATGCATACACCTAACAATAACAGGGAGCCAATAAATACCTTAGAGTCTTCCTAGCAGTTCAAGGTAGCTATGAAACTCATTAACACTTATGCACAACAAAGAATGCACAAGAAAGAGTTGATGCAAACTAGTAAGTATCCACAAAGCCAAACACATCAAGATTGATAGAGAATTTTAGATTTTTTGAAATTTTGAGTTGGGAAAGAAATTTCATATTTTGCATCCCAACATATTGTGTAAATGTTTCTTTCTTTGAGAGGTTACTTGCTTTGTGACAAGGATTCTCTTGCATAGATACCTATCAAAACTACTGTATTGTGTTTGTTATCATCCAAAATGTTGTGTAAGAAGACATTTTCTCTACTGTTATCCCACCTACCATCACATTGTTGATCCATTTGGACATGCACATGAAATAGATACAATCATACAATTTGGATTGCTAACATGCTTGTACTTGCCTATTTTTCTATTCCCAAAGTTTATGTTCATCATCCAGACTCACTTTCATGTAAGGTTTGAATCATTTCAAAAATCAAATGATATAGACTAGAGATTTTTATAACACCTCTTTACCAATTTTTTTGCATCTCATCCACTTAATCGAGACTCAGTTACTAGTTAGTGAGCAAGTCATCTTATAAAGAAAAGCTCAAATGCTTTCCCTGCTCCATTATTCTCAAAGAAGGGGTACCTGAAATATTTATAGAAATTGGCCTAGAAATTGTTTCAATGTCCTCAAACATGATTCAAATGGATTTTCTTTCTCAAGAAAATATAATGAGAAAAAAAAATTCGTGAGCTTTTCAGCAAATGATCTCAATAGAAACTGAATTGAAAACATAAAACACTGGCCATATGCATCTTAAGGTTCTAACCTCTACACATATTGTCCTCTTTCCAATCCTTTGTAGCACAAAAATGCTTCTAGAACATTATGAGTTTTCAATCATACTTTGGACTTTCTCAAATAATAAAAAGCTCCAACATCTGTTCTTCCTTGTAGCAAGCTGCCCATAGTTCATGTCTTTGACTCAACTTGATCTGTACCAATTCAAAAATTACTATGTCTAATTACGTGGATAACATCATTGAAGGTTGGTTTCACATGAAATGAAGCAGGATCTTTTGCATATAATATTCCAAAACAACACTAAAATCTTGCATCCAAAGGTCTTGTTTTGACCATACTTTTGTGCTGATACTTCACTATCAGTGGTTGGTTAGAAGCAATAAACTCATGAAAAATAGATGATCAAGAAATTGTACATATTTTTGGTTCATCAATTTCTTGTCCAGCTAGAAGATAATGAATCTTTTGGAAACTTATTCACACCTATTTCTTACCCTGATGTTGGTGCCTCAACTTACAAGTCATTTTCAGATGCAATATTTATTGATATAGCATTGATGGCTTTGGTCAATGTAGATACGTTGGACATATTTTGAAACTTTTTAGAATTTCATGTAGATACGTTGGACATATTTTGATAAACTCATGAACTTATTGTTGTTTATGACTTCGTTATGATTTTCTATATCTTGGATGGGTTTTTGTAAATTTTATCCTTGTTCCTTCCTTGCAGGTTCTGGATCATACAGGAGCATATTGGATTCAACCCCAGAGAATAAGGGGTGGAGAAGGTTGCTTTGCATCAATTTGGTATAGAAATTGAGTGCTATACCCAAACCAGGCAAAGCAACTTCTGCACCCTCTATTCTAGTGAAGAGAGAAATGCCATTGGTACCCTTTAGATAAAGAGGCTTGATACCACTTCTACCATCCTTTAAAAGACTTGTTTTAAAGTTAAACATGAACTATGATGTCTCTACGAGTTATGTAGGAAAGGCCATATATAATGAGCCCCCAAGGAATTAGGTCTGGCCCTTAGGTCTTGTACTTTTGAGTTCTTCCTTGATCTTTCCACCCCTTACAAATATTTTACATAGTTTGCATCTCTCTATGAAACTAGTTTTAAATACCTTATGAAATATAGTTGTTGGTAGTTACCTCTTCTATAAACACAACACATTCCATATGGTGTTAGAAGGCCTAGATGGGAACAAATTCAATGGTATAATTGTGGTCCCTTTTTCCCTTGGTAATTATTTTCAGGTAGAAACGGTAGGATACCATCTATCTTTCTTGAAGACTCTTTATCAAAATGGGATCAATGTCCTCTATCTTCAATCAAATAAGGGGTGTAGAAGGTTGCACTGCATCAATTTGCTATAGAAATTGAGTGCTATACTGAAATGATGTAGCGCAACTTCTGCACCCTCTATTCTAGTGAAGAGAGAAATGTCATTGGTACCCTTTGGATAAATAGGCTTGATACCACTTCTACCATCCTTTAAAAGACTCATTTTAAAGTTAAACCTGAACTACGATGTCCCCATGCCCCCAAATGGAGAGGCATCTAAATGGCCTCATGAATGAAAAATATGAATATGATATAATCATATATTGGCAATTATGGAATTATCATTTTATGAGATATTTAGAAATGAGAAATGGGAAATTTGAGAGATTGGTAAAACACAATGGCTCTCCATGTTTTGAAATATGAGGATACCCTCTAGAAATCCAATCATGAATTACAAGGATGACAACGCAAAATACATAGTGGATACATTTTTACATCTCCTGTCTATAGTTGCTCACTTTAGATTTAAAGGAAAATAAAATGCATATAGAAATTTGAGAAATCCCTGCATTGAACATAGCAGACCCGAAGTGATCAACTTTGTGGTGCAACCTTTATGGAACAGTTTGAACAAAGATGGAAAAGATAATTGTTTTCCTTCTTTAATGCCCATGACATTGTAACTATTTTCACGCCTTCAACTTGACTGGGCTGTCATCAATGCATCCCTTTTTGTGGCAACACACCCCTTTTTCTGGTAAAATGCGTGATCAAATATTTTTCCGGTATAAGATAATTTTACAGAAGCACCACAATGTTTGGAGTGTGTGAGCGAATTGCTAATGGAAATTTTCTATGCCACATTCCATGATTTATGTCATGTAACTAACTTAAATTTATATTCTAGTTTTAGACAATTTCTGATATAAGATAATTTATCGCCTTGTTGACACTTTTCCATCAATGGACAATGCCCAAAATAAAAAGCCTATCGGCTAAATTAATGCAAAGTTACACCTGAAGATAAATATCTAGACTAATAACCAACCACAATGTCATTGGTGATTACTCTGGATATTTATCTTCAAGTGTTTTTTTTAACATTTCATATTAGTAAAAATTGAGACAAACATTGGTTGAAACCCCTACAAAGATTGGTTTACTTATCGACCATTCTACATCAAAATTTAACATCGTGGGTTTGGCATCTCAGTCAGATGGACCAAACATTTTGACTGACATTGGTTGAACATTCGAAGAATAAAATTTCCGTTTGTAGATAGCAATTTTGACCAAGATTGGCGTAGAACATTCGATGTTATCAATGATGTGTCAAAATTTTGACTAGAAAAATAGTGACAAGAGCATTTGTGGATCATTCAACAACTCTTAGTAGAAAATTCGACCAATTTAAGGTCAAAAATTGACCTTAAATGTATTAGTGAGATGCAAGTGCGAGGATAAGTGATATGATGTGATTAATTATGGTGGAAGCACTAATAATCTGGTATCAGAAGAAATTGTCACAAAGTTGAAGTTAAAAAGGGAAAAACACCTGCGTCCATATAGAAGTTACTGGGTGCAGGATGACCACAAGGTCCTAGTCAGTGAACAGTGCTTAGAGAAGTTCAAGATTGGAAGTTACTGAGATGAGGTACTTTGTGATATCATCCCCATGGATGTATGTCATTTATTTCTACAAAGGCCTTGGCAGTTCGATAGGCGTTCCATACATGATGGTCATGCTAATACTTATTCTTTGACAAAGGATGGAGTTTGACACAAGCTGAAGCCATTGAAGGAAATAGGAGAAAAGGTATGTAGTAATGCCAAACTATGTTTAGTTGATGGAAAAAAGTTCTTAGAATGTATGAGACATGAGCATATGTGTTTTTCCCTAATTCCAAAAGTGGGTAAAGAAGAAGTAGAAGATGTACCTGCAGAAGTTGCAGACTTGTTGGAGGAGTTTCAAGATATTGTTTCTGATAATGTACTTGATGGATTACCACCAGTGAGAAAGATAATTCATCAGATGGATTTGATCCCAGGGGCTAGTTTGCCAAACAAGGCAGCCCATAGGATGACTCCAGCAGAGAGTGAGGAATTGAATAGACAAGTGCATGAGTTATTGCAGAAGGGATTGATCCAAGAGATCTTGAGTCCATATGTTGTACCAGTGGTATTAGCACTAAAGAAAAATAGAGAATGGAGCACATGTACAGATTCTCAAGCTATCAATAAGATCACTATCAAGTACAGATTTTCCTTTCTAAGAATGGATGATATTATGGATTGTTTGAATGGAGATGAGTATTTCAAAAGGATAGATCTAAAGAGTGGATATCACAAAATTAGGATCAGAGAAGGAGATGAATGGAAGATAGCCTTCAAGACAAAGAAGGGCTTGTATGAGTGGTTAGTCATGCCTTTTGGGCTAACCAATACACCAAGCACATTCATCCGGCTCATGAATGAAGTACTAAAATAATTTATGGGTAAGTTTGTTATTGTGTACCTAGGTGATATTTTGATTTTTAGTAAGACATTGGAAGAACATATGATGCATATTCATAAGGTGTTTTAGAGGCTAAGGGAAGAGAAGTTGTTGATTAAACTGAAGAAGTACAGTTTTGTGAAAAAGGAATTAGTGTATGTGGGATTTGTAGTCTTAGAAGGAGGTCTAAAAATGGACCCAGAGAAGGTGCAGGCTATCCTCGAATGGCCTACCCCAAGGAGTGCTACTGAGGTAAAATATTTTCATGATTTGGCTAGTTTTTATAAAAAAATTATTCACATTTTTTGTAGTATCTGTGGACCCTTGACTGAAACAATGAGAGGGGATAGGAAAGAGTTTAAGTGGACTATAGGGGCAGATAAGAGTTATGAATTGTTGAAAAGAAAAGTTACAAAACAACCTATTTTAGCACTTCCAGATTTTGATAAGGTGTTTCAAGTAGACTGTGATGCTAGTGGTAATGTTATTGGAGCAGTTTTGAGTCAAGAAGGTAAACCCATTTCCTATTTTAGTGAGAAGTTGAATGATGCCAAGAGAAAATATATTTTTTATGATCACAAGTTCTATGCTACAGTTCAGGTAATGAGGAAGTGGATACATTATCTTTTCCCAAAAGGGTTTGTTTTATTTACTGATCATCAAGCTTTGAAATATTTGAATAGTCAAGGAAAGTTGAATCAAAGGCATTTGAAATGGGTTGAGTTTTTGTAGAGTTACACTTTTTTTTGAAACACAGGAATGGGAATTATAATAGGGTTGTAGATTCCCTTAGCAGAAGACTCATTTTTCTGACAGAGATGCAGATTGAGGTTGTTGGGTTCAAGGACCTCAAGAGTTTGTATCCTAAAGATTCATATTTTGGCGAAGCTTGGAAAGCTTGTAGAGAACCTGTTACTTTGGATAGAACCAAATGGTTGGATTTCATAATCTAGGATGATATGTTGTTCAGAGGTAGTCAGTTATGCATTCCAAAGAGTTCCATGAGGGAGAATCTAATCAAAGAAAAGCATAGTGGAGGACTGGCTAGACATTTCGGGCGAGATAAAACCATTTTTATGGTTAGTGAGAACTATTATTGGCCACAGTTGCAAAAAGATGTTAAGAAATTTGTACGAGGTTGCAAGGTATGTCAAATGGAAAAAAGAGTGAAGAAAAATATAGGGTTGTATCAACCATTACATGTACTAGAGAAGCCATGGGAGGATATTAGTATGGACTTTGTTCGTGGCCTACCGAGAACTCATAGAGGGCATGATTCCATCTTTGTAGTGGTGGATAGGTTTTCAAAAATGGCACATTTCATTCCTTACAAGAAGACTAATGATGTTGCTAATGTAGAAGAATTGTTTTTCAGGGAGGTGGTAAGACTACATGGATTACCAACGAGCATAGTCTCATATTGGGACACCAAGTTTGTTGGGTACTTTTGGAGAACCTTGTAGAAAAAGTTGAAGACAGATTTAAGTTCAACTCTACACACCATCCATAAATTGATGGAAAAATAGAAGTTGTGAATAGGAGTTTGGGAAACTTGTTGAGATGCTTGGTTGGAGATAAACCAAAGGGGTGGGATTTAGTTTTATCACAGGTGGAATTTCCATATAATAATTTTGTCAATAGGAGCACTGGTAAAACACCATTCCAGATAGTATATGGAAGTAGTCCCAGAAATGTATCAGAATTAACAAAGTTGGACAAAGGAGAGACAAGTAACACTGAAGCTGAAGACTTTGCAAAACACTTAAAGAATTTGCATGAGGAAGTGAGGCAACATATTAATAAAATAAATATACAGTACAAGGCTAAGGCATACAAGAAAAGGAGGCATAAGGAATTCCAGGTAGGAGATGAAATCATGGTTCATTTGAGAAAGGAGAGGTTTCCAGTAGGAACATATAATAAGTTGAAGATGAAGAAGTTTGGACCATGCAAAATACTGAAGAAGCATGATTCAGGAAATTCTTATGAAGTAGAGTTGCCCGGTGAACTCAATATTTCACCAGTGTTTAACATTTCAAATTTGACAGAATATCATGAGGGAGGTGTTGAGGATTAGATCACAGAAGCACAGTGGAATATTCTAGCAACTACTTTAGCTAGAGAGGAGATTGAAGACATTTTGGACAGTCATGTTGGAAGAAGCACAAGGAATAAGACATATGAAGAATATTTGGTCAAATGGAAAGATGACCTATAGAAGATTCATCATGGTGATCAGGGGAGGAGGTTAACCATCTTGGTTTTCCTTTGACCACCTTAGATGTGACAGGGTCGCTTCTCAAATTATCCTGAGTGTCTGATGTAGGAGCATCCTGGGTGTAAGAGCAATCTTGCATCACCCAAAAATATTTTCTGGTTTCTTTTCAATAAGGGTTATTTTGTGTAGAGTCGTTATTTCTGGAAAGTTGCTAGTTTTAGTAAGTTTTCTGTTTGAGCTTAGAATGTTATATTTTCGTCCCTCGAGATCACTTTGATTGTATCAGCCTTCCAGTAAAGTTTTATTGCTAGATTAGGTCTAGTTTTGTAGATATTGGATATTTTTTATATTGGCAACAGGGTATAGAAACTTTGAACTTAGTTTTGAAGGCTTTAGAGACCCTGAATGGGGTAGAAACTTTGGTTGACTGGGCTTGCCCAAGTCAAGAGTTATAGATCACTTTGTGGCATTTCTAAAATGGGGTTACAACGACCCATCAGGTCAATGGCTGATGAGTTATGGTCTCTGGAAGTTGCGCTACCTGAACTTGAAAATGTTAAAGTTTCCAACAAATTTATTTTTGGGTTCCAAAGTTGTTTGGGCCTACTCTTATGTAATAAAAATTAATAATAATATCTTAGGGATGGTCGACCTAAAATGTTAGGGTTTTATTTCTAGAGTCTTCTTGGGCAGTTAAAGTTGCCTATATATTGAAGGCCCGTAGGGTTGTCTAGGGCAGTTTTGGGTTATGGAGCTAGTGACTCTGGCTTGCAGATTATTGTAATAAAATGCCCATGTTGTTGTGCATGTTGCATTTCTAAACGTGCATGTTATATTTCAGAATATTGTAATTTCATTTCATAGTGGAGAATAGAAAGCCCATTTCCTGTCTTTGCAAATCTTGTTATTCTCCATTTTGTTGTGTGTTTGTGTTAATAAGGGGAGTACCCTTCATCAAAAAGTATTATTGCGAATGGATCCAATTTAATTCAAGGCACCGAGGGGACTGAGCACTTCCTTGGTGAGAAGGTAGGATGGTCCATTCGAGGTCATACAGAGAATCGACCAAGTCGCCTACAAGCGAAAATTGCCTTTACATATGGGTATGCATCCATTTTTTCATGTTTCGTAGCTTCGACTACATCATCTTGATTTCAAAGACCTGGTAAGGAATGTTCTAAGTCATAGGCTAGAAAATGTGATTGATAATCTTAATAGATGAGTTTGACAAGTGCTCGCAATGTGTATAAGGGGCACTGGTAAGAGGTACTTATGAGAGTTCTTGATTATTTGGGAAGGAGCTACTTGTGAGATGATGACTTGGGAGCACTTTGAATCTCTTTAGAGGGACGAAGAGAAGATAATGGAGTTCCTTCAAGGGAACTCACCTCAAGAGAATTGAAGTTGCAGGGAGAGACCTCTCATTCTTCTTTTGGGTCTGAAGGAGCATTGGCGTTGAGGGCATCACCACTTGTTTGGTGGGGGGATATTAGGGCCCTGGGATTTAAGCTCTTTTGGAAATCTTGACATGATTAGATATCACATCATTTTGTTTTGATCTGAGCTGCATTGGGAGGCATTACCCAATATTTTGCATGAGTGAGGCTGACTTCAGATGTAACTTAGCTATTTAAGGCTAAGCCCGATACATTTGTATGATCAAGGCACCATCTGGATGACTTGTATGACAAGACTCATTAATGGCTACTTGTGTTGATTTCTCGGGGCTTGTTAATTGAGAAAGCTTTGTCTAGCATTGATGTGTTGCTACACTTGAGGCATTTTCCATAACTTGCGGATCAGAGTGTTGGGGAATTTTCTCCATTGTGAGATGAAGATCTTGGAGGCCGACCGAGTTCACTCTCTGATGTTGGAGATGCCTTTATAAGAAAGGCTTTCTTGAGGCATTTGGATTCATTAATTCAAGTAGATTCATTTGGGGCGAGGGTGATCTAGAGCAATGAGCAACAACGAGCAAGGAGTTATAGATTATTTTCTTGGTGACAGATCTTGGAGCTCAATTTTGATAAAAGTAAAAATTGCACACAAAGAATAACTTAAAAAAAATAGAATATAAAAGATCAAAAATACACAGACTCAGAGACACCAAGTTTATAGTGGTTCATCCAGGTATTCTGGATTACATCCACTTTGCAAGCAGGGCCAATATCTCTATTGAAAAAATAATATCTCACACAAATACAACAGCAGCTCTCAGCTATATGTTTTCTTATTACAATGCATGGTCAAGCATCTTCGTAACACCTGTGGATGATAGGGAGAAGAAAGTTACAGACAACAGTGATTGGGCTTCATATTTTTCTGTAGAGCCGTTACTCTGTAGAACCATTACAATCTCCCACTTGAAGTCCAATCAGTGCTATGAGACGAGCTGCTCAGAGATATCCCCCACTTGGTTCTTAAGGCTATGTCGTCACGATGTCGAGAGAAGTCCTACAGAATTCAAACTTCTCTCGAGGTACAACCTTTGTAAATGCATCAGCCGGATTGACCTTTGTATCAATCTTCTCTAAGTGTAATCTTCCCTCTTCAAGAGCATGACGAATAAAATGAAATATGGTTTCAATGTGCTTTGTGCGACTGTGGAAAGTTGAATTTTTGGCCAATTGAATGGCGTTGTTGCTATCAAAAAATAAGGTAAATGTGGATTGTTTAAATCCCAACTCTCCAAACAATCATTGTAACCATATCAGCTCTTTAGCTCCCTTAGTGAGAGAAATATATTCAGCCTCGGTGGAGGAAAGAGCAACCACTTGTTGCTTCCGAGAAGTCCAGCTAATTGCTGCTCCGGCAAAAGTAAACACATAGCCTGTTGTAGACCTCCTTGTATCTAAATCTCCAGCCATATTAGAATTAGAATATCCACAAATATAAGAGGCCTTACTATTAAAACATAAAACATGAGAGGAAGTGCCTCTCAAATACCGAAGAGTCCATTGAACTGCTTGCCAATGAGTTTTACCAGGATTACTCATAAAACCACTCATGACTCCCACTGCTTGGGCA
>MU228146.1:486387-498041 GCA_018584345.1 Thuja plicata | reverse complement strand
ACAACTTTTTGATATTAGGTTGATAGCTAGTTCAAATTTTCACGTCAAGTTGACTAACCCTGATTTTGCTGATTTTTCATTGCCACTTAAGGGCATAGTTTGGCCCCCCATGATCTTGCACATAACCACATGCCTTTCAGGAACCTTTTTGGTATGCGCTAGTGAATAAAAACTAGACATAACTTAGAGACACAACCAATGTGGTATAAATTTCCTCAAACATTCTTCAAAATCAAACTAGTAGACTCAGCAACTCCACATTCTGACCAATTTGCTTCATTTTCAGTCTTGCATGGGAAACTTGTAACTGGCCCAAACATTTTTTTTTACTTTTTCTTTCTCTTGTAAAGCCTTTACCCAAAAGGACACCAACGTATCTTCTTGAAATTCTTGTTTCTCGCAGTGACATACTGGGTAATCTTTGAAAATCTTATCATGGTAGTCTCTTTCTGGGTACACATTCCGCTTGTGGTCATGGTGAGAATTCAGATCTCTGGAAGAACATACCAGCATGCCTTATCCATTGGGTTCCTTATTCATTCTTGAAAATCAAACATATACCTCATTTGAAGGCCTTAGACCACCAAACATGTAAAACATAAACCTTCCCCTATCATATATCTAATTTTCATCTTTCAACAATATAATCAGTCTTAAAAACAAGTTCCCAAGTACTCGACCATATTTAAAGCAACTGGAATCAATCATTCCACTATCATAATTTTCACTGTCATTATGCTTACCATCTTTTTGCATCACCAAATCATGCAATTGTTGAAAATATTAGTAATCTGAAACATATTCTTCATGCTCATAGTATGTTGAATTTTCATATGCAACATGATACCCCTCGTTATCTGTCTCCTCAAACTACTCAACTAAATTTTCAACCAGTTGCATTGGAAATTTAAAACATTCATGTTGGAATAATGGAATGGTGTGTTCTAAGAGGGGAGGGGTGAATCCGTACCCTTAAAACTTTTATCACTTTAACCTTTAGTAATATGTTCTTGCATTACCGACCATATTGCTTTTCTACCTTATGCATGTAATATCAAATCATAAACTTAATTTGCATGTAAATATTCATAGAAACATTCATGAAAAGTAGTTACACATGACACAAGAATTGGTAATGTAGAAAACCCCTGTTAGAAGGTAAAAATTGCGGTGGGGATGAAATCCACAAAGCTTCACTATCTGCAGAGTGGAAGGTATCGGTTAAGGCTACAAGTGTGATCACCTTTGATGATCTTACCATGTTAGGAGAAAAATTTTAGACTGGTTAGGTCTACTCAGTTAACATATTTAGCAACAATGTTAAGTGTGCACTCGATTAAGAGATTTACAAAAGGATTGTTAAATCTACCTTCTTAAAGGATTTCCTATATTTGCTACAATTGTTAGAGAGTAGTCAAAAATACTCGTTGACCTAATAGTATGCAATCCTGAATTGCTGAGTACATATCCTTTAAATTCACAATATGTGTATCACCTATAGTGATTTGATTAATACCTATGTTCTTCTCGGTAGCCTTGAATCTTGTTCTTCATAACTGAATTTTTCTTTTGTGTCCTTCTGCATGAAACTCTCTATCTGATCCTTTAGATGTCTTTTTCGGCTACAATCATCATCACATCATTTGTTCTTATTGATTACTACATCTATTTATACAATGAATTGACCTATTTAGGTTTCACACTTTACAATAAAAACTCTATGATCAAAGGTTTACAACTTGACCTCAATCTCCTAGTTTGCATGTTTACAATCAGTTAGATTGATTAACACAATTACATATGCTTTACTTGTTCCTCAAGAAATGGTTTTAAAGCTAAGCATAAAGCTAAATATAAAACTGAAGTGTTTTATATGATGTGTAACTCAGATCCACATTTCTCAGAAATAAAACTGTCTCTCGGTAGACTGGTGTTTGGTGATGTCTCAGTAGACATACTTCTCTATGGTTTCTCTATGAACTTGTGTTGTCGAGTTCCTCTGTGAACTGTCTGTCGGTTTACTCTATAAACTTTGCTCTCGGTTTACTCTGTAAACTGCCTGTCGGTGATCATTGCACTTGTTTGTTTTAGGTGTCCATTATGCTTGACTAAATGTTGTTACTCGGTGAATATGTTACCGACGGTCCAAAAATTGTTTCCTTTTTATACTAATGAAAAATATTATCCTTTAGGATTATCAATCTCCTCCTTTGGCATTAGTATAAAAAACTGATATGTGCAAAACTGAAATGTTTAGTATATACACCAAGTGTTTACCTTGTCAATATGACTCCCCCCTATGTGCATGCCTTAGTGTAGTGTATGTACATGTTTCTTCCTTTGATACATTTTCCTTTATACATATATTTCCCCTTTATCATTTCCCCCTTTCACCTTATCATTTCCCCCTTTATGATATCATTTCCCCCTTTTTTTAAAAATAATGACAAAGGTGTAATACTTACAACTTGTCAAAAATGTGGGAATGGGATTTTTGAATGTCTTACATTAGCTTTTCCCATTGCTATTTGAGGTTCTCAAGGTTCATGTATTCCAAGGTGATTTTGGCGTGCATGTCATATATTCTCTCTGTAACAGACATCTCTGGGGTGGCAATCAATGTTTTTTTGAAGTCATATGTTTTAACAACAGTGTGACATCCAGGAGTAACATAGCTGGCAACTTGATTACATCATCATGGATTCTTCTTTCTTCCATTTCAAGTTCAAGTCTCAACCTTTTTGCTTCTATAATCTTCTCATAATGCTTTTGAAATGCATTTTCGTCTATTGTGAGACTTTGTGCACTAGCCTTAAGATCTTCATCAATTTTGGCTATCTTTTCACTTTTCTCGGTAGTGAAAGTCTCTAATGTGCACAAATTTTGAATTAAGTTGAATACTTATGATATTAGTGGTTCCATAGTAGTAACTAATTCAGAAATTTTTACCTTATGTTCTACCACTTCTTGGTTGATCTTCTTTGTAAGTTTGTATTGACACTTTTTCTCAGCACATTCTTCAATTACCTTGTCTGCATCTACATTCTGTGATGTGATGGCATCAATGAAAACTACTAATTGATCAAGTATAGGTGCATATTGATCAATTTCGATGTCAGGTAAAATATGCAATAGTATTTATTTAGTTGTATCCAGGACTTGAGAGTTCTTGTGCTCCTTCTTGAGCTTGTCTTGTGTTGCCTTTCTTTTACATATCTCTCCATACTTTGTAAGTGACTCTGGATCCAATGTTCTAGGATCATATTCTGGTATGTCAATTTTCTCATCTAATGTGACTAGAGCTTTACTCTTCTTCTTATTCTTTGCAAGATTCATGGAAGGAGGTGTATGAAGTACTATATAAAGTTCCTTTGCTTGGTTTTTTAAACTTGGTGAATGTGTGGGAGGTGTGGTGCCCTTTGGTTGCTACTCAGTATTCACCTATTGGTTGGTAGTAGACGTCTCTATATCAACCTTAGCTCTATCTGTAGCCTTGTCATCCTCGGTGTCCTTTATAGTGGAATCACTTGGTGCTTCCTCTCCACTTGCATCTTTCTTCTCTTTAGCTGTATTTGCTTGCTTCCCTTGTTCATCACCCGTGTCTATTGGATTGTTTGCATCAGGTTTAGGTGTCTTATCCTTTCCTTCTGTGATGATATTGATAGCTTGTATTAATAAAGGCATTTAAACTGGTATATTTACCTGTGCCACATCCATTGTATCCATTTCCTTTTCCTTTTCCTTCTCGGTGGCATCAGTTACATCTTCATCCTTCTTGGGCTCATCATCAGAATCAATAGGTGTTATATCTTTGATTGTGACTTATGTTGTGTCCCCTAATGATTGCAAAATTTTAGGTACATCATCCTTGGCCTTGCTTGCCTTTGTTTTCATCTCAACTGGATTGATGTCCTTGGTGTCATTTATGAAGATGTGTTCGGGGCTTGGTGTGGCCTCTTTCTCTTCATAATGAGGTGTCTCTGTAAGAGCCAGTACCTTCTTGGGGCTTTTTGTATCCTCCTTAGGTGGATTGAATATTTTATTCCAAGTTTTATTACTTTCTTTGTCAAGCTCTATTAAACTGCCCTCTAGTAATTTGTAAGCTCTCATCTTAGCTGAAAATTTCTTTGCATGCTTCTTCATCATGTCACCAATTTCTTCAAATTTTGACTCTGGTGGCATGATTGTAATGAGGAATCTTTCCCTTATATTTTTCTCTGTATGCAAGGCATATGTCCATCTTGCTGATATTCTATCATTAAGCTCTTGTGGCATCATCTTATTAAATTGTATAGGTACATATTTGAATGTAATCATTGCCTTAATGATGGATTCTTCTATTTTATTATGATCCTCAGGTTTCAAAGTTAGCCATTATCTAACCTTAGGATTTGATATGCAACCTGATTTGATGATTGATGCAGCAATTTCATCAATTGTCTTAGGAATTTTGTTCTTTGTAGGTTGGAGTGCTTGTTCACTCTCATCTTGTTCAGTGTCATCCTTGTCCTCTTTTCCTCTAATGTATTTCCTTCTTTTCCTTGGTGCCTATTTCCCGATTTGATTCTTTCTCTTATAAGTCCTCACTATACCTTTCTTAACCGGTGATGAGCCTGCATCTTTTGTTGTTTGAATCTTGGTTCCTAATGCAGTAGTATTTCTTGGTTTCTTTGCTGGTGGTACATCAGATTCTGTTGACTTGGAATCAGTAAATTTTTCACCTTCACCAATGGGTGACTATCCCTTGGTGATCTCTTGTTCTGAATCTTTATCATATACCGATATTTTCTTCTCAAGTTTTTTTATGATTTCATTCTTCTTTCGGTCCATCTTCTTCATGACTAGGTCAGTTTTGATTCTAGCATTAGCTTCTTCATAAGTGCCAAATCTTGGTAATGATTTGTCCACTGATTCATTCAATAATGCTTCAATAGCATTTTTGGCTTTATCTATGTTGATCTCGTAATGAACTGGTGGTAACCATGTTGTCCTCGGTATAATTGGTTTTATTAAAGTGGTGTCAGTATCCACTATGAAACATATGTCATCCTTATATTGTTCCACCATTTGTTTAGGTATCCTCATTCTTTTCTTCATTATTTCCTTGAAGGTAGTGAATTATGCATCCATGAGTGATGTGAAGTTGTCCCCTAGTGACTTAATATATTCACTAATTTGTGCTTTTATCGGTCGGGTAGTATCCCAAGTGACATTACCAAGAGAGGGGAAAAAATATTTTAAGTAGAATAATATACACATAAGTAGGGAACCGAACTTACATGAATTAGATCTTTCTAATCTAATAGTCATCATATTTTCCTCCATTTTTTTCAGTAGCAAGTCAGATAATTCTAGTTGTAATCCCTTCTTTACAATCTTATAGGCAGTGTCAACTGCTCCAAATGCTATGTTGTTTAATCGACTAGCTTGGAATACCTTGTATCCAAGTACACATACACTGAACTTCATCTCTGGATCGGTGATTGAATTCACCTTCAAACCTCTTCCATCCCATACTGCACCTATTAATTTCTCAATCTTGGGGTGAGAAGGATGCTTAAGGGCTTTCATCTTGTCAGTTACTAGGTAACCTCTAATGACATGAATAATATCCTTAGTGATTGGTTTCGGTTCATCCAACCACATTTTCCTATCATGTACTCTACTAAGTACTATATGAATCCACTCATTTTTAAAATCTTTCAGAAACATGAGGGCATTAGTTAACCCTTTCACCTCAATGTGTTTATGTTCATCTTTTAGGTTTCTATGTGTGTAAATCTTCTTGTAAGCTTCTTTAACCTCAAGATCTCTGATTTCAGAAACTTTGCAGTGGATAGATGCTTGGACATCCTCGACTAGAAAAAAACTAAGAGGTATACTTGAGAATGATCCTTGGTTTTCGGGTTGTGAAGAAACCTCTTGGAAACATTTAAATTTGGGATCTTCACAGGTTTATTCTTCATCATATTGACCTTCTTGTCCTTAGTATTCTTGATCTTTGTAACTCGTGATGTGGTTGCCATTTTTCGTAGAATTAAGGATTTCTCCATAAATGATATGTTTTCTTGGTGAGTCTTAGATACTCACTTGATCTTATTTTTAGACGCTGGCAATCTATCAGAGTAGCTGTGAATGTGCTTGTGAATCTCTCTGCAATCTGGTTTCTCCTTGGTCGCTCCTCTTCGCTCTGTTCTTTGCTCTTCTCTTCGCTCTTCTCTTTGCTAAAAAATGCTTGGTGAATGAATGAGCTTTCCATCACCCTTTTATAGATGATGCCCTAAGTAGTGCAATAAATGCTTCACCTACTTCTCAATGGTCGAAGATGGATTTGCTCGATCATCATGTAAACTTCTCAGCTTCGTGAGTATACACTACTCGGGATAAGTGTCAACTCAATTGACCTTTCACATGTTCACTGATAGTGCTCAATATGTAGCAAAGACTTGATTGTCTTTTTACATGATTACCGATGATGCTCAGTTTACATTGACAACTTGGCTTTCATATGTATATCGATGATTCTCGGTATGTATTGATCGACGAGATTGGATTCACAAATATATAACAATTAATACCAAAGTGCATCTACATTCATGCTAATTTGGAATTTTATCAATGTATATTAGAACTGATGTAAGATATATATTTGTATAGTGCAGCTCCATACTTACTTGTTTTTCTTAGGTGGGGGTGGTGATATCACCAGAACCATTAGATGAGGTGTTACCAACTATGGTGCTCAATCTAGCATCATATTTTCTTGTATCTTTCCTCCACATTTTATTTCTCATTCTCTTGATATCTTCAATGGTATTTCCATTGGAAAAGTGCTTGACTCTTTTACTCGGTCTCTGTATTCCTTGCCTAGGTGACCGACCTTAAGAAAATGTAAGCATGCAATTCCAGAGTTAGTCCAGTTCCTAGACCTTCGTATCCATTCCCTCATGCATTTTTCAGCTATGTGTCCATATCTACCACATGTTGTGCAATTTTCCCATGTTTTATAATCCCAAACATATGACTTGCCAACTCTTCACGGTTGATATGCATTTTCTTGTTCTTTTGGTTTCCATGCTTGCTTTTTCTTTTTCTTGAATTCATGAGACGTGTGGTTATGGATTTTGCAAGTGAACCAATATTTTTCCATGTAGGACTCCTTCTTTTGTAATTTCACCTTAGATCTTCATTCATATGCTTTGTATCCATGCTTGTTACAGTTATAACATTTACCTATGAATGTATATCTTGATTTAGGAATACCTTTAGCTTTGCTTCTGCAAACATTTGAAGTGTGGCCTAGTTTTCTACAGTGATTGCATGACTACTTCCTTGGTCTTGGATTTGTGTAGACATATTTTTGATCATCTTGGTTTGATGATTATCCATGCTCAGTATACCCTAGACTGGTAGTGTTGTTGAGTCTTCTTTGTCCATTCAGGAAATCATCCATTCTTTTTGTACTTTCTTTAGCTTTCTTGATCATATCATTGTGTTGTTGCTGAATCCTGACTTCATTCTTTAGTTTTTCATTTTCTTCTCTTAGTTCACCAATATCTTCCAATTTCCCATTGAGCTCTATGTTTACTTGGTTTGCCTTGTGACTCATAAGAAATGTTTGATTGGTGATCTCATGATGATGTTCAGTAAGTCTTTGTATTTCAGTTTCTCTCTCTTGTAGATTTTCAGTGATCTTCCTATTGTCATCAATAGCTAATGTTCTTTCTTGTTTAGCTTGTCTAGCATTATTCATGATGTCAATTATCCTTACCATATGTGTGTCTTGACCAATTTGTACTACTTTTACTTTTTCTGTCAGATGTTGATTGATTTCATTCAGACTTGTATTGCTTCCTTCTGATGTGTCAGATGTATTACTAGATGTAGATCCTGATGACTCAAATATATCAGGTATCTCTTCTTCATGATAGTTTGTTTCATTTAAGAGAGATCCCATAACCTTCCTTTCATCCATTAGCTCTCTCATCTTGATTCTTTCTTCTTTGTATTTCTCAAAAAAGATTTGTATCTGCAACTTATGATTCTCAATATACTTATCAATCTTATACCTTTCCATTGTATGATCTTTTCTCTCAAGTGATTTAAAATTTTCCAAATAAGAGATCTAGCTCTAATACTAATTGTTGAAATAATGAAATAATGTGTACTGAGAGGGGAGGGGTGAATTAGTACCCTTAAAACTTGTATCACTTTAACCTTTAGTAATATATTCTTACATTACCGATCATATTGTTTTTCTACCTTATGCATGTAATATCAAATCATAAACTTAATTTGCATGTAAAAATTCATAGAAACATTCATGAAAAGTAGTTACACATGACACAAGAATTGGTAATGTAGAAAACCCCTGCTAGAAGTTAAAAAATGCAGTGGGGATGAAACCCACAAAGCTTCACTATTTGCAGAATGGAAGATGTCGGTTAAGGCTACAAGTGTGATCACTTCTGAAGATCTTACCCTATTAGCAGTAACATTTTAGACTGGTTAGTTCTACTCAGTTAAGAGATTTAGCAACACTGTTAAGTGTGCACTTGGTTAAGATATTTACAATAGGATTGTTAAATTCACCTTCTTAAAGCATTTCTTCTATTTTCTACAATTGTTAGAGAGTAGTCAAAAATACTTGTTGACCTGATAGTATGCAATCCTATTTATTGTTGAATACATATCCTTTAATTTCATAATGTATGTGTATCACCTATAGTGATTTGACTAATACCTCTATTTTGCTTGGTAGCCTTGAATCTTGTTCTTCATAACTGAATTTCATCTTTTGTGTCCTTCTGCAAGAAACTCTTTGTCTGATCCTTTAGATGTCTTTTGCAGCTACAATCATCATCTCATCATCTATTCTGATTGATTACTACATCTATTTATACAATTAATTGACCTATGTAGGTTTCACATTTTACAATGAAAACTTTATGATTAAAGGTTTACAACTTGACCTTGATCTCCTAGTTTGCATGTTTACAATCAGTTAGACTAATTAAACCAATAACATATGCTTTACTTGTTCCTCAAGAAATGGTTTTAAAGATAAGAATAAAGCTAAATATAAAACTAAAGTGTTTTATCCGACGTATCACTCATTCCACATTTCTCAGAAATAAAATTGTCTCTCGGTAGACTGGTGCTCGGTGATGTCTCAGTAGACATGCTTCTCTCTAGTTTCTCTATGAACTTGTGTTGTTAGGTTCCTCTATGAACTATTTTTTGGTTAACTCTGTAAATTATGCTCTTGATTTACTTTGTAAACTGTCTATCGGTGATCATTGCACTTGTTTATTTTTGGTGTCCATTGTTCTTGACTGAATGTTGTCACTAAGTGATCATGTTACCGATAGTCCAAAAATTGTTTCCTTTGTATACTAATGACAAATATGATTTTTTAGGATTATCAATTCATGCTCAACCTTATAGGTGGAATCATGATGACTTATCTCAGCACATGCTTGGATATCAAAGAAAAAAATTTTACACTCAAACCTCTATATATTATACAAACGTTTAGGTGAATCATTATGAAGTGTAACCTATGATTTAAAGCTTGGTTCATCCTGAGAAACCTGATTTACTTCCATGCTATGAGAATTTTCCAAACCAACACTAAAGGAAGATTGCTCATCAGAGAAGGGCATTAAATCAAAAATTTCATCCTGGTCATCATAGTTGTTCTTTTCACAATCTGATATACATTCAAATTATCTAGATTCTCAATGGTCTCTTCATACAAAGGATTAGAATCCATATCAAAACCCCTCTCAAAAATATCATGACAAAGAACTGGCTGATCCATATCCACTTCGTCATCAAACAATGGATTAAAAAATTCATTATAACCACAATCAATTTCAACATCACAGTCATCCTCATCAATAAGAGAAGGATCAAAATCAACATCATCAATATTCAAACAATCATAAACACTATGAGTTTGAGAAGATAAGAAACTATAGTTATGATCCACAAAAATAAAATCCTCACTAACTTCAACAAAACTTGCATGGTTGTACAGATCTCTTTGGGACTCAACCTTTTCAAGTATATATGTTGGATTAATGGCACCTTGTTTATGAGAACATTGAGAAGGAACATAATCTTCTATATGAAAGGTGCTTGTGTTGGGACAACGTATACATAATAATTTGCAACATTAATTTCATGCATACACACATCAAGTGGTTCTTCATATACACCATTTTGGACACATAGAGGTGGTGTAAATACAAGATGAGGCCTGTCCATTTTATTAGATTACATTGTACAATTTATTGGCTCAACATCAACCTTATGATAAATGTAACCAACATTACAAGGATGTTTATCAAAAAAAGTTCTAACTGGAGCTACATGCTGATAATTATTTGAATTAGCATTTACAACACCTACACTATGCTTCTCACTTACATGATCATTATTAAAGGGATGTTTCTGAACTTCTAATGTAGGAAAACCCTCCTTTCTTACTAACTTCCCTATCTCCATCTTAATTTGGGATTGAATGTGTGAAGTAGATTCAGAAAAAAATTCATACTGATGATAAAAATCCACAGGCCCAATCTGATTTACATTGGTCCACTGAGCACTAGTTGGGGGAGAAAACTCACCAAATTTTTGATAATTCCTTGGAACCTTGAAACTTCTACATTAGCCATAAAATAGACCTCATTCCAGGCTCTTCCCTACCTAATAAGGCACCATATAAAATGAATCCAATGCAGCATGCAGAGATTGCAAAACAGGTCACTGAATTTGTTGGAAAGAGGGCTCATTCAAAAGAGTCTCAGTCCTTGTGCTGTACCCTCACTCTTGGCCCCTAAAAAGGATGGAAAATGGAGGTTATGCACTGATAGCAGGGCCCTAAACAAAATCAAAATAAGGTACAGATTTCCCATGCCAAGGATTGAAGACCTATTGGATCAACTAGGTGGTGCTTGCTACTTCACCAAGATAGATTTAAAGTCTGGCTACCATCAAATCAGAATCAAGCCCAAAGATGAATGGAAGACAGAATTCAAGACTACTGAAGGTTTGTTTGAATGGTTAGTAATGCCTTTTGGCTTGAGCGATTCCCCTAGCACTTTTATGAGGCTTATGAATGAGATATTCATTGATTTTATTGGCAAATTTGTTGTTATTTACCTTGATGACATACTAATATTCAGTCATAGCAAGGAAGACCATCTTTAGGATTATCAATGAGCAATTTGGTGAAGATTGAACTTCTAATGAGCAATTTGGTGAAGATTGAACTCCTTAACACCCAATGTGCAAGGTCTAGTGTTGATATACTTATCACAAGTATCAAATGGGACTTAGTGAAGGTTATCACAACCTTACAAAATAATGGAACCTAATCACTAGGTCTGCCTTAGTCCCAAACACCAATAATAAACAAATTACTAAGAGGTATCTTCAAGGAAAAGGTTACTTAAACCCCAAGAAGTGGGTACCAAGACTAGGGGTGGCTAATGTCCCTAATGGGAGGGAGGGAAGAGGACAGGTCACTAATAGTGACTTCTTTATACTTTTGCAGCAGATTTGTGACTTCATTTGGCATGGGCTCTTCTTGAACAGACCTGATGTTATCCTTGGGTTTAGAAATTAGGACAAATGGTTCAATATCA
>MU228146.1:447289-485395 GCA_018584345.1 Thuja plicata | reverse complement strand
GTTCTTTCATCATTGAACCACACACAAGGTTATGCTGCTGCACAAACCTAGAAATCTGCTTGTAGCCCTTTCTAGGAGGAAATTTGGGCATAAGACAAAATGCTTCCAAATGAGGGGATAGTTTGGTCAGAGATTCTGATACCCTATCAGGGTTTACAAAACATGTCTTAACACCAAGGACTAGATTGGAGTGATGACTCCTACTGTTGCAACATTTAGACCAGACCAATATGCCTAATTAGGGCCCTAGTTACACTACAAGTACCCTTTCCCCTATGTCAAAGCACAAATTGAGCATGGAGTCATGTGAGGTCATATGAAACAACTCCAAATCCATGATTTCATACTTTGGTGATTCTCCAACCAAGTTTTAGGATGACTGTCCTAATTCGCTGTGAGGTGCATGTATGGAGCCATACACCTAGGGCTTTGTGGCATTTTCAACACCCTGCAAATCCACTCTCCAAACCTGCATAATATGAAAGAGAATTGAATGTACTTGTATTCCACCAAGGGGAATCAATTTCCCATGGTGGAATGTGCCTAAACAATCAGACCCTATCACAATTCCTGATTTTAAGCCAAAAACTAGACACAGTCACTAAAAACCTGATATCTTTCAAACCACGGATGATCAACCTATGAGACCAAGTGAATTTGAAAGATGATTCTATGCTTCAACCTTTGGAGTCACTGGTTCATTTCCTGGTACCTGTACCTATCTGTACAACATTCTGAAACATGAAATTTGCAGAGAAAGTTGGTTATTTTATTGATTTAAATGCCAAATTACATGTTCTGTCCTATCACCCACCTGTGAGGGATAATATAGGATGCTCCCAATGGTTACATGTGATTTTTAAACTAATTAGCCATTTGGGAGGGTTGTTACAAGTTTTTGACAACATTAGGAAAGTTGCTTGAAAGTTGTTGACAACTTTTTAAGCAACTTTTGGCAATTTTTCTATATTGCAAATCTAGTGAGCAGAATTAGTCTTATCCTTAATTTGATGATCCCTAATGGATCCAAACAAATAAAAAATAAAACTACCTAATCCTAGGGTATTGGATCATAACTGACCAATAGTTAGACCAAGGGCTCATAAAATGCCAACTTGGGACTATGGTCTTACAATCAGATCCCAATACTAATTCCTGTCCTAAGCATGTCTAGAGGTCTCAAGTGTCTTAGTTGGAAACCTTAGACTTCATGAGAATGTCTGGTGAATCTTGAGTAGGAGTGGGTGCTCCTGCACCAAAATCCCTCTTCAAATTCAATGGTTGAGGCTGATTGGAACTCATGGTTGCACTTGGAACCATGTTGCGGTGCACGTGTGACTCATACATCATGACATTAATTCTATTATAGATATTCTCTTAACAATAAGAGATCTTAAGACTACAAAATTTATGCCCTCTTATAACAAAGACTAAATTATCTTCAAAATGAGCATGAATTTAAAATACAAACATACTTCTCAAAAGTATGTTTAATACAATGAACAACCAAGAATCATTTAAAGTGATCAACATTATTTCCTTTTATTAGTGCTACTTCACTCAATAAGGAACTTTTCTTTCTCATAGAAACATGAGGATTACCTGGAAAGAAATTCTAGCTGCTACTCTCATTTCTCTTTGACTGGAAACATGGTAGATTTGGAGCTTTGTTGATAGCTCCATCGGGTTCTTTTCACTTAGAGTTGCCACCTCCTTGCAGAGGAAAAACTTCAAACAACAAAATCAATTTGCAACATATATTCATTTCTAGGTTTTCTCCAACTAGAAAAGCCACATAGTTTTCTTTACACTTGCTGCAATAAAATCACTTCCAGGCTGACATTACATAGATTTGAAATAAATTTCAAATTCTAAACACCGTAACTCTTTCTCACATTGAATTTAAAATTAAGTCCCCTGTAAAGTTGCCATTTATGTTGGTTCATTTTCTTTTAACCCCCAATCCTAAAAGAGAAAGCGAGAACTAGACCTAGGGATCGTCATCTAGTTCACAAAATCTACATCATCATTATTAAATTGAGGACATGAAAAGACAATATTAACAAGACATACAAGCCTTCTTCACTTCAAGTTCCACACACTCAGGAAGGCTTTCCTAATAACACAAATCTGTATATATAATAAACCTCTTGCTAAACAACACTATGCAGACATACAACTGTGGATAATTCTCAGACTTGTAGGTAACGAGTATTTAAAACTCTACCAATCTTATGCAAAATCCCACTTGCATTAAGCATGTTGATAACTAGATTAGACTAGTCCTACACTAATCAACACAAAATTAAAATGACCTGATAAAGATTTGAGATTCCTTCTAAAAATACTTCACATCCACACAAACCAGTGCCTTTATCACGAGTTACAAAGTCAAATATACATCCATAATACAAGTCTTATAAGCAATAATCTCAACCAACCAGCTTTCAATATGTTACTGCCTTGCAGCAAAAAACCTACTTATATCATCACAAAGATTTACTTATGAAATCCAACTCAGTATTCAATCTTACTAATACTTGCTCTCAAAATTTAACTCTTCCCTTAGAAGATACCCAAAAACATGTATTGCAAAACACACAACAAATGTGCAGACAAATTCTAATATCCTTAACATTCAAATTTTTATAAGTCTGAATACAGTCACTTGAGACCATTGATGTTCAACAAATAAACTTATCCCTTTCCTTAAAAGAGATCTATGCTAAAACAACACAACTAAAAAGAGATTGCAGAGATGAATTGAAGATCCTGAATACATTCAATTCAAATGATCTAAATGCATAGAAACGGAGACAACTCCAGGATAATAGTAGTTAACCTGCACTAACTGGTCTACCATTGTTCATAAAATGAAACTATTACAAGAATATATTACATCTACAAGCTAAAACTAAGCACATATTATTTACATGGAACTGAAAACCATTTTCAGAACTAGAACCGAAAAAATAGAACCTCCTTGGAACCAAATTTGAACCACCTACATTGGGAAGAAATAAGAATATATATAGAAAGAAGAAGCTCCATATTTAAATAGATAATGAAATGTGTCCCTCTCTCCAAATATATGATATGCACTTTATTCCACCTAATCACCTCTAAGTTTGGATTTATGCCAAAACCTTATAGTAGAAGAAATACAATAACCTCACCTTCAGTGTAACCAACCCTTTGTATGTCCAAACTACACTTGTTTTGAAAGAGAACTGATACGTCAGACATGAGGGTCACTTAAAAATATTTCAACACATAGTATGTTACTCCCTTAACTGATTACGGTACACATCAACTGAATCAGTTTGTAACAAAATGTCACTATTGGGAGAAAAAAAACACCTTAGTCATGTCAATATTGCACAGTATGTGGCTGCAACACAAGACAAGCCAAGATGCAAGATTCTAATCAAATACCTTTCAATAATATCGTCTTACTCCTAAAGTAAATCACAGGGAGAGACCCAAGGACTTTCCATCCCCTTATTCTCTTTTTGAACCAACTAACCAGGGAATCTGAGTTTAAGGGTATAAAAAAGGTGAAGCTTGAATGGTTTGTGCACTTGCAAGTTAGTCCACCTTTAATAACCCTTTAACTACCTAGCTCTATTTTAATATCCCTTTAACTACCTTACATTCTCCTCATGCAAATTAGTCCCAATACTCTTTTTGTTTTAATATCCAAAGACACAACATGTTCTTAACAATATCCATTCTTGTTAACACACAGAAAAATAAGCCATGGAAAGATTATTAACCTTCAAATCTTTTTCTTCTTCTATAATCTATACCGGGACAATCACCCTTTAAATGTCAATAAATCCATGCGCAAAAAAGGTAAACACTTAGAGGCTATCACAATCCATCATGATTCTTACTGAAAACACCAAGATACTCTAAAGATTTAACCTACTAGCCATTGCGGTTTCTTATGCACATCTTATCAGATAAGTTTTTCACAAGGATGCCCTGAGATATTTATCCATTTCTAGCAACTTGCTTTGATATCTACTTCTGGAAAGCTGTCTCTTATAGAAAAAGGTCAATCAAAGACATGATAGAAAAAAAAAATACTAATGACTCTGGTCATTACTGTCTTGACTTTCACACAAAAACTCCCCTTAGGCTCATGACTCCATCTATATATAATCCCATCCTCCTATGGGCCTGTTCTCCTTTTTCCTCAATGATTGTGGAAATGTGGCACGTAATCGCGCTATCGCGACATCAAATTCTTATCTCTTCTAACCATTGCGACTATGTGACAATTTTTATCGCTAACTCATGGCTTTGAAACTGTTAGTTGGCTTACCCTTGTGATCATGTGACAAGCATTTCTTTTAACTGCTCTCAAAGTCCCAACCATAATTGCTAACCGCACATCAACCTTGCGACTTCGTAATTTCTCTTAGGTTGACCACATGGCATGCAATCACGTTATCATGACATCAACTTCCTATCTCTTTTAACCATCATGACTGTGTGAAAAAAATCTCCTATAACCAATCGTACACTCACATGTCATCCCACTAACAGTCAACCAAGCTCGTGACTGTGCGAAAACCATCACTTCTAACCTGCTTTACTAGTTGCCTCTACCACATGGCACACTTGAGTTTGTTATTTCTATGCCAAGTCACCATGACATGAGTGTGGGCCCACAAAAATTTCCAAATTAACTGTTATTGGACCGCTTGTGTGTGAAACAAGTTATCAAAATGGTGCATTCCTTTTTGGCACCTTTTTGGTGTGTGCTGGTGAATAAAAACAGACATAACTAAGCAATACAACCAATGTGGGATAAATTTCCTCAAAAATTCTTCAAAATCAATATAGTGGACTCAATAACTGCACATTCTGACCAATTTGCTTCATTTTCAGTCATGCATGGGAAACCTGTAACTGGCCCAAACATTTTTTTAACTTTTTCTTTCACTTGTAAAGTCTTTACCCAAAAGGAGACCAACTAATCTTCTTGCAATTCTTGTTTCTTGCAGTGACATACTGGGTAATCTTTAAAAAATATCATCATGGTAGTCTCAAAATGAGAGTAACAACATAATTGACACAACCAAATCATGCTTCTAATGGTTGACCTAAGCAAGTATTTCACTATCTCCTAGTTTTGTGTACAAGCACTTTCTACTCCAAACATCTTGGGCTCTACCCAATTGTTTATTTTCCTATAATTTCTTCATAATTAGCCACCACTGGAATTTCTTTAGACTTTGGGGCACCTGAAGCCCATATTTCAAGAACATATTATACGTTTAACACCTTCCAACTTCCACCTGTAACAATGGTGTCTCTGAAGATTCATTTGTTGGCTCATGAAGAATGAATAACAAAGTCAATGCTCAATGCAAATTTCATGTATGTAAGTTCTATTTTAATCACTTCCAATCACTCAATTGATTTTTTTGCAATTTTTTGACAATGGTACTAAAAAACTATTGTTTTCATCTCACACAATGTAGATAATGTGTCAAGAGGATCCAATGCACAGAGGAAGAAACCCATGTTCGACATTAACAAAGTTGCTTCTTCTTGCAATGAAGTTCAATAGAGCCCATCAAGCTCTTCCAGGTGGTCCATTTACTCATCATAAATGTCTTGTAATATTTTTGGCTTTACAATGAATTATTCAACAGGAGTTTCCAATACTCATCTTGAGTATATGTCATGAGAAAAAAATCATGATTTTCCCATCACATCCGAATTTGAAAACTAAGCCAATCAAGTGTGAGCCATGAGAGGCCAACTGTCACCTAGAGAGGTAAATATTTATGAGCAAGCCAAGAAGATCTCAACTTGTAGAAAACTCTCAACTATTTCTACCTTGGTACCTTGGTACCTTGGAAGCCTTGGAAACCTTAAGACTTCCCTTTTCCTTTTTGGGGTCCTTTGAGTTTAACACATCTCACATATTTTGGTAATTTTCTAGAACAATAGAGTGTATATAAAATTGTAGATTCTAAAAAATAGAGAAAATCTTAAAATGTGGATTCTCAAATTAGAGATGAGAATTTTAAATAAAAATCTTAATTGCAAAAGATTTGATTCAATTTCATAAGGCAAATCTGATTTGATTAGATTTCATAGAGGAAATATGATTTGATTAGATTGCATGAAGGAAATCAGGAAATCTAAATCGATTCTAGAAAATCTGATTTGATTTAGAGAAATATCAGAAAAATTATTGGATACAAGTGGTATCTACGATGGGAAAAATTATCAAAATACAAGTGGTTTTGGCGTTAGACATTTTTTTGTGAAAAGCTCCTGCAATATAGCCCATCGACTAAAAACCATTTTTTTCTTTAATTACGTGTTTAGACTTACATCAATAATACTTGATATTTAACACACCAACAAATTAGTTGAACAAATGAAATGTTATAAAATGAACTAAACATATAACATTAATAAATTACTTGAATAAATGGAATTCATAAATGAACTAAATAGGTAATGTACAATCAAATATATATAAAAAAATCATTTTATATATAAAAATAACCAATTTTACATAAAAAAAATTAATAACAGAAAGAACGACAAGCAATAAGACAAAATATAATTTATAACCTAGTTTGTAATTACTATAGTAAATTAGTATGAGATTATCTACAAACCTCTTACCATTCTTCTATCTTGCAAAAATAAATTATATAATTTAGATAGTAACTAACAAAATCAAAATATTCCAACAATGTAAGTTTGAGGATCCAATAGAATTCTATTGCATGAAAAAGTAAAAAATTGTATATAAATATTAAAACATATTTACCTTATAGTAAAAATAACATACATTTTCATAGTTGGACTCTAAATAATCTAACTAAGAGCTATTTGATAAAAATATCCAAATACTGGTAGTGTGCTATTATGATGGACTCAAGTGGCTGAACATTGATCTTATTAATTGAAATGATAAGTGGTCGATTATTTATTTTATTAATTGGAATGACCCCTTCTTTTGTGAATGCTTTGGGGAACATAACATTAATTTTAAGATTGATTCAATGGATTTTATTAGATTACATAATTTGTCTAAAAATAATATTTCCTTTAATCCCTCATTGATGAAAGACCATTCGCACAAGGGAGCTGAAATTTCAGAGCTAGATACAGAGGGTGGCACAAATTGTAATTAAAGCACCATTACCATAATTTATCTTGATTTCAAGTGCCTTTCTTCTTTTCTGGTTTCAATTTGGGATTTCCACATTTTAGTAACACTTCTTCTCTGGTCTACGACACCATGGGAGGGGATAGAGCACGCATTGAGATGGATAAACATGATGATTTAAAGAACAATGCCAGTGTTTGACACATTTTTTAAGGAAGGGGGGGTTTCCTATTTTATCAAGTATATGACATGATTTGATAAAATCCTCTCTCTACAATTTGTTTCCTCTTGGACAGAGAGAAGAGTGTCGATGGGTGGCATCTCTTTTGAGGTGAATGAGGATGTCATTTCTAAAGCTATAGTCTCTGTAAGAAAGTGCAAACATGGAAAAAACCCAATAGGATTTTGGGTGTGGCTAGTCTCAATCAGTTCTTCTGTGTAAATGAGCAACCTGTCAAATTGTGTGGAGGCTATGATTGTGAGAAATTACTTGATCCTTGGGACCACATGAGTATGATGGTAATGAGATAATTTACCCTCAAAGAGATATTTGAGGTTTAGTACTACTATCAAACGTCTTTTCAGAATCATTTTAGAAATCATGATACTATTTTGATTTTGCTTTATCTTTTCCACTTCTTGGAGAATGTTGTTAAGGAGGCTATGAAAACAAAAAAAAAAAAAGGGAAAGAAACCTATTATTCTTCACCAAGGTTTCATATTCAAGCTCTACAAATTCCACCTTTTTCTCTGTCCCCAATGGGCCATCATTGTCTAGGAGGCCTTTTCTTCCTCAACTCCTCCCCCACTTGTATTATGGACTCTCCTATCCCGAGTAAGAAAAAGTGCATTAAAAATCATTCCCTTAAAACCCCACAAGGCCCACCATATACCTCTCCTAGCATACTATTGGTGAAGAAACCAAAGGAAAAGAAAATAATTGATTCCTCCAAGGTGAAGGCCAAGGCCTCTAAAAAAGCTAAGTTTAATATACAAAAAATTGATTTGAATGTTGAAGTAACTAAAGAAACCAACACTTCTTATTGATCTACTAGATTGACAACTAGGCCTCCTAAGAAGGAGAAAACCCTAAAAGATGAGTCAGATTTGAAGGATGGTGGGGAAAGTGAAAACAAGAGCCAAGAGGAAAAATGAATAAGAAGGAGAACCATTTTTTTTAATGCTTGTAGTTCCTCTCACATTTTAGAGAGCCTAAAATGTAGTCCCTTGACCTCACTCATACTATAACTACGAAGAATATGGTGATGTCTCTTAATAAGCATAAAGGTAAGAATTTGTTATACCCTGCATCCCCGTCCCTACATTTTGTGTGCAAAATGTTGGGTCCCCCCTTTTTGTTTTTTGCTTGTGGCCTTGCCTTGTCTTTCTTTCCCTTTTTGTTTTCTTTCTCTGGGGTTTTCTTCCCCGGTGTTGTGTCTTGTTTGTTTGCTTTCCATCTCCGGCACTCCGGTCCCGGAGGTTGCCTTTTGTTGGGAACCAGATTTCAGACTCCGAGATTCTTCGTCATGATGTTCTTAAGGATATTATCACAAGGAATCCCCGAGCCCGGAGTCCGGAGGTTTTGCTTGCCCTAAGATCACCGGAAGGAGGAGGATTGACTTTTTACCGCGGGTATAAATAGAAATTATCTGTCACTTTCACGTTTACCGCGATTAAAACCTTCAAGCACTTAGAGAGAATTAAAGAGCGATTTCAAAGTGATTAATAGAGCATTTGCAGGGAGTTTGTGGTAATCAGCGCTTAACATTTCTAGTCATCCTTAGGCAAGTGCAAGTGCTTCGTGGTGGTAACTCTGACCGTCAGATAACTCGAGCTGTTGCAGAGCTCCTGCGGTAAATCCTCCTTTTCCTCCATCTTCTGCATTCTCAGGTTGGTTCTTCCGCTTCAACTGTCTATTTTGCTTCCACTCTCTGGCGTTTCTTTGGTTTTTGTTTGGTCTTTTGTTTGTTTTGCTTATGCTTGTTTTGTTTCTCTGTTTCGCTTCTTCGTCTGGTTTGTTGTTTTCTGGTTTCACCGCCCGTTGGTGGGTCAGCTCTCTGCCAAAGGGTTGTCCACCCTCTACGTAGAGGTGGTCTCTCTGTAAAGCTGTAGATAGTTGTAGATAGTTTGTTTCTGCCTCATCTGGTTTTCCCGCGGGTGTCCTCCCGTGTTATATATTCCTTTATATATGTATATAGTTGTATATGGTCTATGTATATATCTCCTCATTTCTTTGTATATATCCTTCAGCTCCATGTATATCCTTCCAGGTGGCTTGACAGGTTGGTCGAGTCACCCCTGTGTCTATTTTTCTGCCTCCGAGCTCGCTTTGAGGCTGAAAACCACCTGTTTGAAGCTCGGCTCTCAGCTGGTTTCAAACAGGCAGTTTTCTCTCTCCCCCATGGAGTCTGTCAGAACCTCATTTATATCCCATGCGCACAATCAATTCCAGCCAAGTGGCTTTTCCTTTTTGTGCGTTCGGACAGTTAGCTCCGCCGTCATCGCCATAATTTCCATTTATTACCCCCGCATGTGGCGCCCACGTGGGCATGATGACTTGGCTTTTCACATATTCTCGCCAACGATCATTTCTCTGGGTTTCGGGTCTCCTACCATCTCCCATCATGTGTCTTTACACAGTGTGATAAAATCCCCAGACCCGGATGTTTAATGAAGATCTTAAGTTTACGATGTGTTTTGCTTTTCGGTTATCTTTGCATGAAACTAACTTTTCAGAAAGGCAAACACCACGATGGTAAAATTCCCCGGACCCCGGAATGATTACTTTGATAAACATGTTCTGACGGTCGCTTTGTCTCGCAGGTTCCTGGAGTTATCTTCCAAACATGTCTAAAGCGTCCGCATCATCTCCTCCCGGAAGCCTAGAATTACCAACCGCAACAGAAACCAGGGCATCAACAAAGTCAAAGATGGAGAAAGCCCTGGAAAAGCTTCCCCTCACCATGAAGTTTGTATAGGATAATGGCATCGTGGGCTCAAAGATTGACTCTAAGGTAAAACTGATGACCGACGCCAATGTCGGAACTTGGGCAGAAATGCAGGCCCTGGTGAAGGTAATGCAGATCCAGCGACAGGCTAGAGACCAGCTTGTAATCAACATCAGGGGTTCCAGAATCCTCTGAGCAGCTTGCTTCCCATGCTCCGTGCAATCTCCAGAGCTTATCTTAACACTGGCTGCCAACTACAACTCTTTCATCTGGGCCGTTATGCTCGCACCTGCAGAACCCACAAGATACCCCACTCCACTGGTGTCCCTCGACCCAGTCACATTCTAGGCAGGCCTGGGTATCCCGCAATTTGATAGAGCCACGATGGTTACAAGGACTGATGCCTTGTAACAGTTTACACAACTGGAGGATGCCGCCTGGGTATACATGAATACCCATTGGCTCAAGGCCCCAAAAAGGGACCCAAAGAGAATGAAGATAGATATCCCCCGCTCTAAACTCAATGAGAGCATCCAGATGGGGATAATAGCATTAGCCCAGGTATTTGGGCAACCCTCCACCCAGGAGTTTTCCAAATGGATGTACTATTTCCTCCTCGGCATCCCCACCAAGGGAAAATTCTTCGACTTGGTGACAATAATCTCCAATCATGTCGACTCCCAGTTCCAGCAATTGAACTAGAAGAAGAAGTTCTACATGTCTTCTTATGTTTTCTGGGCCCTAGCCTAGTAGAGGCCCCACTCCAATGGCCTACTTACAGACAGCATGCTCAGGATTGGCCCGGGACAAAAAGCACCATGGGACCATTTCCCACAGATTCAATGGGAGGCCAGCTTCCCTATTTTCTGCTGGGTAAATGATTCGTTCATTTACTACCACCTGCTCACACCCACTCAGGATGCTGGATACCGCCTATCTACTGAGGCGATGAAGTTAGTCAGTAGTTATGGACACTACTATATCCAGTTCCAGTAGCATACATACATTAGGGTCGTCGACTTCTCTGGGAAACCCTACTTGTTGCCCAAGCATTGTGGGAACAAGATCGTGCTGCTGGAATATTGCCGGCAAATGATGGAGTTGCATGCCTTCTTTGCACTCAAGAAGGTCCCCAACATCCCGTTTGCAATTACTTTTGGGAACTATACATGCAATCTGGCCACCGCGAAGGAGGCAGACAATGAGCTGAAGAGTTATAACTTGCAAGAATTTTATCTGGCACAGAGAAATTTTGATCTGCATGGCAAAATTGCAGCAGCACTGCCCCGGGCTTTAGAGCCCCATCATACACACATGGAAGACTTCTGGGCTAATTGCCACGATGACCTGGATGTGCCGAGCAGGCACTATGTCAGAATGACAACCAAAATGATGTAGGAACTGAAGCTCCAGAATTTCCCAGCGGGCTTCTTAGACGCCGCCCCCACCATAGATAACCAGTACAAAGAGAAGGGGATCGATAAAAAGGCCCTTCTGCCAGTAGACTGGGCCACCCAAGAGGGGCCCACGATTGAGGACTTCACTTGGGAAGTGGTCGAGCGAAGTCATGCCTATTTCAAAAGGGTGTGCCCCGGGAGTATTCATCAAGCTCCCCGACCAGCACCAACATTAGCACCACAGTCGGTACCAAGATTGACCCCGGGGGCCGGGACCTCTTCGCAAGGTGTAGACAAAGGAAAGAGAATAGTTACAACCCCCTCTATGCAAGAAGTCCCTATACAGGAGCAGATCAAGAAATCTATGGTAGCCTGCCAGCAAATGAGGGAGCAGTTAATAACAAGGCTAGCCACTCCCCCGCTCATGGCCGGACCAATTCGTCCCCCTTCCTCCCCGTTGCTAGCAACCCTAATGATAAAGGCAACGGGAGTGGATCCCATGGAAGCGGCAGCAATAGCCGATGCGGGGCCACCTTTGGTTACCCAGAGGAAGAGGAAGCACATCAGACAGGTCAAAGCAGAGCCAGTACCAGTGCCGAAGACATCCCTCCCCTGAGAAATAGAGATCCTTTCTTCTAGTTCCCCAGAACCGGAGAAAGAAGCAGAACCTGCAAAGGTCCCGGCCAGTCCCCCTTAAGAAGAAGAATTTGATGTATTTGCGGTCGATAAATTCAGCAACTTGCAAGGGAACGATACAAAAGCAGAGGCAGAGGTCACAGGGGAGGGACAAGAAGTTGCGTAGCAAGAAAGGTGGAACAAGAACCTGCACAAGAATAGCAGGCAGAAGAAAAGGAGCTAGAGCGGGAGATTATCTCTGGGGATCAAGAGACGCAAGGTCTGGGAGTGGACCAACTAAAGCAAGGTGAACAAATGGCATCCGCTGGGGGAACTAGACCCTCGGGGATAACCGTAACCCCATCCACCACGTTCCAGGGGCCACTCCCAGGAGCAACCTTCGGGCAGGTTATCACAGCGGCCCAAACTCTAAATCTCAGCCTGATACCTCCCCTACTACCAACAGAGGAAGAATCCCTGGCAGAAGAACAAGAACAATAAGAAGAGAAGCTTGAAGAAGAAACCCCTGAGGAAGCCTACCAGGGTTTACACCCAGCGATTGTATACAGGACCAGGCTGAGGAGATGGAGGTTGAAGAGAATGTTGCTGCAGAAGAAGTTGAGGCTGGGAGAGGAATGGATGAGGTCCACATCACTAAAGAGCAACAGCCACTAGATACTGGGAAAGAATCAGGAGAACAAATTCTGGTAGGAAGGCCACCCCTCCCCCCTCAGTGGCTGGTTGAGAGAAAGAAGAAAAGCTCAGTCCGCTCCAGTGATTCCTCTCTCCTTGGCTGAAATGATGGCCCAAGTTTAGGCCCCGCCAAAGGCAAAGAAAGCCCAGACAGTTCATACTCTTCAAACTGGGCTGGGCGGAGAAACAGTTGTCGTTGTGGCAACACCTCCCCCAGATGCCATTGAAGTAACCGCAGATCCCACAGACTACAATGTTGCAGAGTTATCCTTAGGCAAGAGGGGAAAGTAGGGTGAGGTAGACCTGCTAAAGGAGGCAGCAAGGGCAGTAGAGGCCCGATACGAAAAGGAAGCCCAGAGGCTCAAAGCTGAAAAGGAAAAGAACGCCAATCTTATGGGGTTGCTTACTGAGCTGGCCAGACCCATCAATGCCACTCCTCTGGAGGCCTCCACCTCAGAAGAATTACCACAGAGTGACATAGACTCCCTGCAAATGATGAAAAAGAAATCCCAGGCAGTGGACGAATGGATCACCCTGTAGATAGGAAACACCCGGCGTTTCCTGGCGTCCACTCTCCTAGACTTATACACGGCCCGGCAAGTTTGATACTTAAGGGTCATGACGCTGCGAGGATGGCAGATGAATTTAAAGGAAATATTCTAGACCTGGGGGAACAAGTTGAAGTCACCAGGAACAGAAGGGCCAGCCTGAAGAATGTAGATGAAGATGGCATTTCCCGGCTCCTCCAAGCCTTCAACGATAATAAGCAGCCTTGAGTTTTCTCCGGGGGCTGGGAGAATTCAAGTATTGAGTATTATTTATTCTTTTTGGGATGAAAGTCTCCAGATCCCGGAGTCCCAGATCCAAAAATTTTTTATTCTTTCAAGTGACCCGTATCCCGGTCCCCGAGGCCGACTGGTCACTTTCAGAAGCGGTTAATAAAGACTGTCAGAAGGTGGTTGGCCACATCAATAAGACGTCAACTTGGCAGTTGGTTTCTGACAGGGTGGTCTTCTCGAGGCACTGCTCAGAGGTACACCTGGTGCATTGGAGATAGGGTGCCGCATTTCCCATTTATGAGGCATGTAGCCTCGGTCCCCGGGGGACCTACTTTCTTCTTCCTCTTTTTCAGCTCTCTTCTCGAGACCGATTCTTCTGATGTATATTCTTATCTTATTCTTCTGACATGACAGTCCTATTCTGTCTCCAGGTCTTTCATAGGGTGGCGCAGGTAGTACCGGCCCCCAGATATTGTATTTTATTGGAACATGATGTAAATAGGGTTAGGGTTATAAGAAAGTTGTATAAATAGGCAGATCGGCCCATTTCCAAGGGTCAGAAAAATTGATGATTTTGTTATCCATAGCAATAGCAAAGTAATTTCTCATTTTAGTTGCAGAGCTCAATGCTCCATTGTTCTATTCTCAATAGTTAGATGCTCCCCTGGAGTCTCCATTGTATCATGCACCAGTGCTTGCTGGAAGGAACATTAATAAAGAAGGAAGAATTCTTGGCAATGATGTTGTTGTCATTCCTGCTTCTGAGTTGATGGTATTTCATGTTTTGATGTTCTTTATGTCTTCTACTCTGGTATGTTAAAGTAGATTAACAAACTCTTTATTCTCACTACTGATAAAATGCTAGCTAATGGTTATGTGTTTCTTCGGTATTTAGTGTAGTTTACAGAGTATTATTGATGTTCTAGACATTTCAACATGACTGTAGTTAGATGAAATGTTTCTAACCCTGCAGGATCTTTTTTGCTTTATTTGCTAAGTATAGAACGCTTGGGAAAACCTTACTTTGATCGAATCTCTGGAGAAAATGAGTTGAAGAAACCAGCTATCCCCCTCGAAAATAGTCACCTCTCCCAACCGAGCCCCGCACCGTCGTGACCTGACACCCAGGTGCTTGAAGGCCCAGAGGACTTATTTCCCCGGACAACCTTTGCAGGCGGAGTTGGCCGGTTTCCCCGGAACCCGGTGACAACTTATGACTGTTGGCAGACCCGGTCAGCAAAACCCCGTCAACAGAAACTGGCGCTAGAAGGAGGGCATGAACTCATCCCCCTCCCAAGATTTTGATTTTAAACCTCCTGAGGGTTCCCCGAGTCATAGTTTTAGGAGACAAGCATTCAGCGGGATTGGATCTTTCTCCCCAGCAAAATTTGAGAGAGTCCTTAGGTCTGCCCTGAATCTTGAAAGATTTATCGAACTCGAGCCCCCTGCTTGAAAGAAACGGACCTCGATAATCCTACCAGCCATAATTATCTAGGGATCTACCATACCCCTGAATACTCAAACTCCCCAGACAGTCCCGGGAACCAGTACCCAAACCACCCTACATATAGTTCCCCTGATGGCTACAAATTTCAGAAACATTGGGTCCCCAATGGGCACTTTTCCGGGTGCAACCAATGATTTACCCTCTCACCCGAAGAAGATCTGCCCACGATACGAGCACTTAGGCTCACGGACCGTAGAGGAACACTTACAGACATAAAAAGATTCCATGAACTGACATCGGATCCAACATGAAGATGTTGTGACCCGTATGTTCCCCTTGTCCCTAGGACAAAGCGAGTTGAACTGGTACCTTAACTTGCCTGCTAACTCCATCAACACTTGGCAGGATATAGAGGACGCCTTCCTGGCTGCCTTTTGCGTGCATGTGGACCCAGCATGGTCCCACAGCCAGTTCATCTCCATCAGAAAGGAACCCAATGAACCTCTTACAGCATTTAACCACAGGTTCCAGCGCGCCCTGAAGCGGTACACGGGCCCTTTTATCCCATCTCCAGACGTAACTATATAGACCTACCTTAATACGATGGACCCTTTCGTTGCCACTCTCCTTTGGAGAACAACCGCCACAGGCGACCGGGACACCTTGGCAAAAGTCTACAACCTAGCCCTAGAGCTGTCCCGGGGTCTCAACAAATCCCCAGGCGGGATTGGGCAGAACACCTTTCAACATGATCCCCGGCGAAACTGCATATGCCAAAGGATACAACCCTAATCTAGCAATAGGTGCCCCTTCGATGGCAATGAATCGTCTGTCACCCCTGATAGACCAATAGGCACGGTATGTTTACCCAGCCCAGACCCAGATTACACCAGGTCTGGAAGTCTTCCCTTGAAACCAGCCGCAGTAGATGCAACAACCTCAGACACAATCATCTGGAGTTCCCTTCTTCCAGTCGTCTGTGACTGGAGGATTGCCGCCCTCGACTCTGGCTAATACTACTACCTTCTCGGGAAGCCAACAATAACCACAACCATCACATTGTGATGCTAACACTCAGTTGACCGCCGAGGTCGAATCCCTCTGATGAATGTTGTCCACCTTGACCATGTACATGGGCCAACTGAAGGCGGGGTCCTATGCACCCCAGAATTCAAATTCCTAGAGCGAAAATATTTTCTCCAGCCAACGAAACAACAATGCCGAAGGAAGAAACTTTAACAATGGGCCTAGGCCCAATCAGCAACAATGGAATAACAACGCAAACACTGGAGGCCCACCTCCAAACCAAAACACCAACCAAAATGGTGTTGGACCATCACATTTTACGCCACTCACAGATTTCCAGCCCATGACTAACTGGTGTAGATTACACAACACTGGTTCTCACAATGAGGCAAACTATGCCACTTTGGAGAAGGTCATCATGATCTCCCAGTTGGACAGGAAGAAATCGCATGATACTACCCCTCCAGAACCTCTTTTCCAAGAGTCAACCCACAGTGCCTTCACCTGTGACACCATCTTCTTTAGGACTTCCAGAGAAGATGAAGAAGAATTCGAATTACAAGGATTCTTTGACGAATCCATTCCGCCCTTTGAGGCCAACGCCTTTACTAACCCGCAGACTCCATACAATACTTGGAGTCAGGTTGGTAAAGGACCAGTTTACACGCCTGTGCCCCCCATCAAAGATACTACTCCTCCCCAGAACAACACAAATGACCGACCCACCCCTCTAGGAGGTCCTAGTTCTAACCAAGTAAAAGATCTCACGGAGGAAAGTCACCATTTCCCGGAAGGAAGATTTGATATCATGAAGGCGTTAGAACAAACCACTACCTCCATGACTCTGATGGAGGTTTTGTTAAATTGTCCCAAGCAGAAGAAGTCCCTTCTAAAGCTCTTAGGGAACCCGGAAGCCATTAGCCGCCCACCCAAGACTGTCTCCTTTGAAGATGCTAATGCGGCTATCTTCCAGGGAAATAATGAGGATCCTCCCTTCTTACTAGGCCTTAATATACACGGCAAGAATATACATAATTTCCTAGTGGACTCCGGGGCTTTGGGTAACATCATACCCTTGTCTATTTCTCAGAAGCTTAGATTCCACCACACCCCATCTAATGGCACAGTAATCCAGCTGGATAAGACTGCTGTGAAAATGGTGGGGGAATTGAAGAATGTCCGGATACATCTTATCCAGGACCCCAGGATAGCCAGTATCATTAACATCCAAGTGGTGGACATCCCAGAGACTTACGAGATGTTACTAAGTCAGAATTGGTCTAATTCCTTGAACGGATACTTTTCGACCGACTTCACCCACCTATGGCTTCCGTGGGAAGGAGAGTCAAATAAAATCTGGGTCAAAAGCGAGCCCCGGATGAAACAGGCCCTCACTGAAGTTGGGAGGGTCAATGAAGTCTTTTTCTCTAAGACTTCCCTGGGGGTGTACAAACCTTTTGAAAGCTTAACATTCAATTTTATCCCCGGAGAAGAGCCCGCCGTACTATAGAGAGCCCAAGACCTCGAAGAGAAAATGAGAACTGAGGTAGACTCTCAAGGTGCCACAGCAACCCTAGCCATACTCCTGTCCGGCACTTGGTGCCGAGTGCACTACCAGAAACATTTAGAACTGGAGTGTGGGCCATGTCTCTCGATCGCTAACCGACACCTTGATACCCTCCAGAATAGGCAATGTGCAACTGATTCCCCGGGACCCAGTGCCCCTATGGGATGCGCTCCTATGGTGCCATCTCCCCGGGAATCCCAAATTCAAAAAACTCTGGAGGAAAATTCTACTTTCACGTCAGTATTCTGGGAGATATCCCCCAAGTCCCCTAGCAATAATCCAAAAAAGACTACCCTGCCCCAGCCCCAGATTACAAACAATGACTTATGGACCCTTAAGTTTGATGGGTCCCGATCCAAACAGGGTTGTGGGGCTGGAGTATAATTAATCAACCCACGAGGGAAGTCCTTCCGCGTTCCTACAGGCTGCAGTTTAACTATACAAAAAATGTCATAGAGTATGAGGCTCTGGTCCTTGGACTCTTATTCGCATTAAGGAAAGGTATCACCCGCCTTCGGGCTCTAGGTGATTCAGAGTTGATTGTTAAACAAGTTCAAATTCAATATACATGTCATGATAAAACGCTGGCTGCTTACCGCAACCGGGCTTGGAGCCTTATCGAAGATTTTGATGCCTTTGGCATTGACCTCATTCCCCGGCGATGGAACTATGTCCCGGATGCCCTCACCGTTTCTGCCAGCACACTTGAGCCGATGGCCAGCTTGCGACTCCGGAGATTTTCAGTTGAGATGGTCCCCGCCCATCCATTCCAGATAATGTCACCCACTTTCAGGTTTTTGAAGACGATCAACACATCCTAGCCTTCATGGCGAATGTTGGTGTCTTTAAGAATCAGATAGTGGAGGAACGAGACCATGATGATACTAGGCAGGGTGATGAAGATGATGGGATCATAGACCTGCCCACTAACACCATCCCAAAGGGGATGGTTGCATTAGAATGAATCTTCGACTCGGACCCCCAGGCCCGTGAGAAGGTGTCATCCTCCCCTGAGGGAGGAAAGTTTGAAAAGGTTAACATCGGCCAGCCCAGTGAAGAAAAGATCATTCACATTGGTACCTCCTGCTCCCCAGAGGAAAATGAGAAGATTCTCGCGGTTCTCTGAGAATACATTGATGTAATCGCCTGGGGTTATGAAGACTTGAAAACATATGATACATCCATCATGACCCATACTATTCCCTTGAAACCAGATGCTAAGCCCTTTCGGCAAAAGCAAAGACCAGTCAACCCCCTAATAGAGCCTCTGATCTATCAAGAGGTAGAAAAACTGCTGTCAGCTCGGATAATCTTTCCAATCTGACACACTACATGGGTTGCCAACCTGGTTCCTGTCAGGAAGAAAAATGGCGAGATACGCCTTTGCATGGATTTCTAAAATTTGAACAAGGCATCTAAAAAGGATAATCACCCTCTCCCTTAGTTGGATGAGGTGTTGTAGATAGTAAATGGATCCCAGATGATGTCCTTCTTGGATGAATATTCAGGATACAACCAGGTCATGGTCAAGTATGAAGATAGAGAGAAAACTGCGTTTACCACCAAGTGGGGAATGTTTGCATACAGGAGAATGCCCTTCAGTCTGATCAATGCAGGGGCTACATTTCAAAAGGCCATGGACATTGCATTCAAAGGCCTCGTAAATCGGTGCATAATCATCTACATGGATGATTTGACCATCTTTTCCTAGGATAGGCGTGATCATCCCGCCCACCTCGCTCAGATCTGTGAGAGATGTCGCCGGTATGGAATATCCCTCAAGCCCAAGAAGTGCATATTCGGGGTCACCGAGGGGAATTTGCTCGGGCATATTATCTCTGAGAAGGGTATATCCATAGACCCTGATAGAGTCGAAGCGTTGTTGAATCTACAAATGCCTGGCAGCAAGAAAGAAATGCAATCCTTTTTTGGAAAGATCAACTTCATGCGACGGTTCATCATGGGATTCACAGAAATAGTTAAACCACTCAATGAGATGATGAAGAAAGATACCAAGATTGAGTGGAGTCCTGAAGAAAAATGGGCATTCACCCAGATCAAACAGACCATAATAGAGGCACCTGTCTTGGTTAGTCTGGACTATTCCCTTCTGTTTTACATTTATTCATTTGCTTCACCGCATTCTGCTGTGGCAGTGTTGACCCAAAAGGTTGAAGGGAGGAATGACCAATAGCTTTCATGAGTTCCCCCTTCAAGAACACCGAGGTCTGGTATTCACCACTAGAAAAATAGGCCTTTGCTCTAGTTTGGGCCGTGAAGAAATTCTGGCATTATATTCTTCGAAGCAAGGTACATGCTATCATTCCAAACTAGGCTGTCAAGTCTCTACTGATGCAGAGTGAATTGGACGAAAGACGGGGGAAATGGATGGCCATCCTTCAGGAATACAACTTAGAAATGCAGCCCATGAAAATAGTCCGGGGCCAAGGACTAAGTCGGATGATGGCAGAAGAGACTACCTGCATAGAATGCCAAACTTACACAGTGGAGTCCATCACCCAAGACCCGTGGTAAACCGATTTGGTGTACTTGTTACTAAACAACAAATTTCCAGAGGGGTTACCTCCCCACAAATGCCGCACTCTACGGATGAAAAGCGCACACTTCATGATCAAAAACTTTGTGCTTTACCGTAGAAACTATGAGGGAGTGTACCTCCAGTGCATCGATAGAGACCAAGCTGTAAGAATAATCGACGAATTCCAATGACAGTTTGGAACTGGGCATGGCTCGGCCGACGCCATTTCCCATCACATCCTTTGGGCCAGATATTATTAGCCCTGTATATTCAAGGATGTTTACACTCACATTAGGAAATGCCATACTTGCCAAACTACGGCGCATCATGAGCGTAACCCAACCATGCCTCTACAACCAGTCTACGAGGCTAGACCATTTGCTCAGTGGGCATTTGACTTCATCAGGGAAATCAACCCCAACTCGTCTGCCAACCACCGATACATCCTTACTGCTACTGATTACTGCACTCGGTGGTCTGAAGCTATACCTTGCAAAAACAACACGGCAGACATAGTTATCAAGTTCTTGAAAGAAAACATCGTCACAAGGTTTGGAATGCCCTTTTCTTTGGTATGTGACAATGGTCCGGCATTTTCTTCACCGCAGTTACTTGAATGGACCTACAATCAGAAGATCACTCTGAAGTTCTCCAGTAACTATTACCCCCAGGGAAATGGCGTTGCTGAATCCATGAACAAAAATCTACTTGAAGTGATCAAACATTTTCTAGAGTAGAATCCCCGGGATTGGCATCAAAAGCTAAAGTTTTCCCTCTGGGCGGATCGCATTCGTATCAAAGTTGCCCTGGGGACATCCCCATTCCATCTGGTTTACGATCAGAACCCTGTATTCTCAGTCAATTTATAAATCCTAGTTTTACAGTTCATGCAGGAATTTAGCAACAGGGACAACATTATGGAGGTTCAGCTCTTGAATCTAGTGCGAATGGAAGAACAGAGAGACGCAGCCCTTGAACATTTTGCGCATCATCAAGCAGTGGTAAAAAGATGGTTTGACAGAAGAGCCCAATATAAGGCTTTTCAGATCTCAGATCTGGTCCTGTTGTGGGACAAGGCCCGGGAGAAGAAAGGAAAACATACCAAGTTCCAGCGGCTCTGGCTCGAACCATACTTGATCTCAGAAATCTGCGGGGCAAACACTTACCGCCTTAACACCTTGACTGGGGAACCTGTCACATTGCCCGTTAATGGATAGTTTCTTAAACACTACTTCGAGTAGGGTGAGTTTGTCCAAAGATGTATTATATGTAAAGCTTTTCGCTTGTAAATATTCCCTCCGGGTGCCTCGTGTGAGGTACCCTGCCTTGTAAATAGCCTTGTCGGCTGTCCTCCGGGACAGCCCCCCTTTTTTGTCATTTTTGTTTTCGTTTTCGGTTTCCTTTCGGTCCCGGTGTTTTGTTCTGTCTTGCAGGAACTGGAATGCTTTGCATAACTTTGGCCTCCAGTACAATGTCTACAGCGTGGTGAACTTTAGAATCTATCTTTAGCACGATGGAGCCGGCCCGGTCTCCGGGGTTCGTTTCATAGGATATGGCACGTTTTGAGGAATCTACATTGGGCGTTCTTTCCCAGAATCTGGCAATCAGTGAATAAAATAGTAATATAAGAAACAAGTAATCGGACACACCGAGGGTAGATCGGTTGTACTAATTGGTTGACCCAGGTCTGAAACTTTAAGACCTTCTTCCCGGGTCCAGAGTTTTATCCCCTCTTCAAACAATCTAAATATAGGTGGAAAGGTGAAAGAAGTACCACCATTAAATTTAGCTAAGCTTAAGCTTAATGGTGAAAGAAGTACCGCCTTCCCCACCCAGAAAACAAATAAAATAGCAAGAGGAAAAGTGGGAGAGAACTCTGGTCTCCAGGGGAAACGAGCAAATTGATGACTGGTTCGATGTAATTAGTGCCTCTTCTCTATTCCTCCCAAAAGTCATCGGCTTGATTTTCATCCAAAGCACACACGACACCACTAATGAAGGACTACGGACTGACTCCTGCGTGGTTGGATTCTCTCAGATATGTTTCTCTTTGCCTGTCGGACGCTCTGACATGGGCTGCCTGCTCCAGTTTTGCTAACCAGAGATTCTGTAGTTCTCAAATGTGCTTAGGCATTTTTCCCAGATAGTCTCCATTTTTTATGCCTTGCATCCCCGTCCCTACATTTTGTGTGCAAAATGTTGAGTCCCCCCATTTTTTTTTTTGCTTGCGGCCTTGCCTTGTCTTTCTTTCCCTTTTTGTTTTCTTTCTCCAGGGTTTTCTTCCTCGGCGTTGTGTCTTGTTTGTTTGCTTTCCGTCTCCGGGACTACGGTCCCGGAGGTTGCCTTTTGTTGGGAACCAGATTCCAGACTCCGGGATTCTTTGTCATGATGTTCTTAAGGATATTATCACAAGGAATCCCCAGGCCCAGAGTCCAGAGGTTTTTCTTGCCCTAAGATCGTCGGAACGAGGAGGATTGCCTTTTTACCGCGGGTATAAATAGAAATTATCTGTCACTTTCATGTTTACCGCAGTTAAAACCTTCAAGCACTTAGAGCGAATTAAAGAGTGATTTCAAAGTGATTAATAGAGCATTTGTAGGGAGTTTGTGGTAATCAGCGCTTAACATTTCCAGTCGTCCTCAGGCAAGTGCAAGTGCTTCGTGGTGGTAACTCTGACCGTCAGATAACTCGAGCTGTTGTAGAGCTCCTGCGGTAAATCCTCCTTTTCCTCCGTCTTCTATGTTCTCAGGTTGGTTCTTCCGCTTCCCCTCCTCTCTATTTTGCTTTCGCTCTCTGGCATTTATTTGGTTTTTGTTTGGTCTTTTATTTGTTTTGCTTGTGCTTATTTTGTTTCTCTGTTTCGCTTCTTCATTTGGTTTGTTGTTTTCTGGTTTCGCCGCCCATTGGTGGGTCAACTCTCTGCCAAAGGGTTGTCTGCCCTCTGCGCAAAGGTGGTCTCTCTGTAAAGCTATAGATAGTTGTAGATAGTTTGTTTCTGCCTTGTCTGGTTTTCCCGCGGGCGTCGTCCTGCATTATATATTCCTGTATATATGTATATAGTTGTATATGGTCTATGTATATATCTCCTTGTTTCTTTGTATATATCCTTTGGCTCCATGTATATCCTTTTGGGTGGCTTGACAGGTTGGTTGAGTCACCCGTGTGTCTGGTTTTCCACCTTCATGCTCGCTTCGAGGCTGAAAACCACCTATTTGAAGCTCGGCTCTCGGCTGGTTTCAAATAGGCAGTTTTCTCTCTCCCCCATGGAGTCTGTTAGAACCTCATTTATATCCCATGTGCACAATCAATTCTAGCTAAGTGGCTTTCCCTTTTCACGCGTTCAGACAGTTAGCTCCACCGTCATCGCCATAATTTCCATTTAATACCCCCGCACGTGGTGCCCACATGGGCATGATGACTTGGCTTTTCACATATTCTAGCCAACGGTCGTTTCTCCGGGTTTTGGGTCTCCTACCATCTCTCATCATGTGTCTTTACACAGTGTGATAAAATCCCCGGACCCAAATGTTTAATGAAGATCTTAAGTTTACGATGTGTTTTTCTTTTCGATTATCTTTGCATGAAACTAAATTTTCAGAAAGACAAACACCACGGTGGTAAAATTCCGTGGACCCCGGAATGATTACTTTGATAAACATGTTCTGACGGTCACTTTGTCTCGCAGGTTCCCAGAGTTATCTTCTAAACATGTCTGAAGCGTCTGCATCATCTCCTCCCGGAAGCCCGAAATTACCAACCGCAACAGAAACCAGGGCAGCAACAAAGTCAAAGATGGAGAAAGCCCTGGAAAAGATTCCCCTCACCATGAAGTTTGTACAGGATAATGGTATCGTGGGCTCAAAGATTGAATCTAAGGTAAAACTGATGACGGACGCCAATGTCGAAACTTAGGCAGAAATGCAAGCCCTGGTGAAGGTAATGCACATCCAGTGACAGGCTGGAGACCAGCTCGTAATCAACGTCGGGGGTTCCAGAATCCTCTGGAAAGCTTGCTTCCCATGCTCCGTGCAATCTCCAAAGCTTATCTTAACACTGGCTGCCAACTATAACTCTTCCATCCGGGCCATTATGCTCATAGCTGCAGAACCCACAGGATACCCCACTCCACTGGTGTCCCTCGACCCAGTCACATTCCAGGTAGGCCTGGGTATCCCGCAATTTGATAGAGCCACAGTGGTTACAAGGACTGACGTCTTGAAATAGTTTACACAACTGGAGGATGCCGCCCGGGTATACATGAATATCCATTGGCTCAAGCCCCCAAAAAGGGACCCAAAGAGAATGAAGATAGATATCCCCCGCTCTGAATTCAAGGAGAGCATCTAGATGGGGATAATAGCATTAGCCTGGGTATTTGGGCAACCCTCCACCCAGGAGTTTTCTAAATGGATGTACTATTTCCTCCTCGGCATCTCCACCAAGGGAGAATTCTTCGACTGGGTGACAATAATCTCCAATCATGTCGACTCCCAGTTCCAGCAGTTGAACCAGAAGAAGTTCTACATGTCTTCTTATGTTTTTTGGGCCCTAGCCCAGTAGAGGCCCCACTCCAATGGCCTACTTACAGACGGCGTGCTCGGGATTGGCCTGGGACAAAAAGCACCGTGGGACCATTTCCCACAGATTCAATGGGAGGCCAGCTTCCCCAGTTTCTGTCAGGTAAATGATTCGTTCGTTTACTACCACCTGCTCACACCCACCCGGGACACTGGATACCACCTATCTACTGAGGTGATGAAGTTAGTTAGTAGTTATGGACACTACTATATCTAGTTCCAGTAGCATACATACATTAGGGTCATCGGCTTCTCCGGGAAACCCTACTTGTTGCCCAAGCATTGTGGGAACAAGATCGTGCTGCTGGAATATTGCCGGCAAATGATGGAGTTGCATGCCTTCTTTGCACTCAAGAAGGTCCCCAATGTCCCATTCCCAATTACCTATGGGAACTATACATGCAGTCTGGCCACCACGAAGGAGGTAGACAATGAGCTGAAGAGTTATAACTTGCAAGAATTTTATCTGGCATGGAGAAATTTTGATCCGCATGGCAAAATTTTAGCAGCACTGCCCGAGGCTTCAGAGCCCCATCATACACACATGGAAGACTTCTGGGCTGATTTCCAGGATGATGTGGATGTGCGAAGCAGGCACTATGTCAGAATGACATCCGGAATGATGCAGGAACTGAAGCTCCAAAATTTCCCAGCGGGCTTCTCAGACGCCACCCCCACCATAGATCCCCAGTACAAAGAGAAGGGGATCGATAAAAAGGCCCTTCCACCAGTAGACTGGGCCACCCAGGAGAGGCCCACGATTGAGGACTTCACTCAGGAAGTGGTTGAGCGAAGTCACACCTATTTTAAAAGGGTGTTCCCTGGGAGTATCCATCAAGCTCCCCGACTAGCGCCAAAATTAGCACCACAGCCGGTACCAAGATTGACCCCGGGGGCCAGGACCTCTTCGCAAGGTGTAGACAAAGGAAAGAGAATAGTTACAACCCCCTCTGTGCAAGAAGTCCCTATACAAGATCAGATCAAGAAATCTATGGCAGCCTTACAGCAGATGAGGGAGCAGTTAATAATGAGGCTAGCCACTCCCATGCTCATGGCCGGACCAATTCATCCCCCTTCCTCCCCGTTGCTGGCAGCCCTAATGATAAAGGCAATGAGAGTGGATCCCATGGAAGTGGTGGCAATAGCCGATGCGGGGCCACCTTTGGTTACCCAGAGGAAGAGGAAGCACATCAGACAGGTCAAAGTAGAGCCGGTACCAGTGTCAGAGACATCCCTCCCCCGAGAAATAGAGATCCTTTCTTCCAGTTCCCTGGAACCGGAGAAAGAAGCAGAACCTGCAAAGGTCCTAGCCAGTCCCCCTCAAGAAGAAGAATTTGATGTATTTGCGGCTGATGAATTTGGCAACTTGCAGGGGAACGATACACAAGTAGAGGCAGAGGTCCCAGGGGAGGGACAAGAAGCCGCGGAGCAAGAAAAGGTGGAAGAAGAACCTGCACAAGAACAGTAGGCAGAAGAAAAGGAGCCAGAGCTGGAGATTATCTCTGGGGCTTAAGAGACGCAAGGTTGAGGAGTGGACCAACTAAAGCAAGGTGAACAAATGGCATCCGCTGGGGGAACCGGACCCTCGGGGATAACCATAACCCTAGCCGCCATGTTCTAGGGGCCACTCCCAGGAGAAACCTTCGGGCAGGTTATCACAGCGGCCCAAACTCTGAATCTCAGCCTGATACCTCCCCTACTGCCAATAGAGGAATAAGCCCTGGCAGAAGAACAAGAACAACAAGAAAAGCAGCTTGAAGAAGAAATCACCGAGGAAGCCTACCAGGGTCCAGGCTCAACGATTGATATACAGGACCAGGCTGAGGAGATGGAGGTTGAAAAGAATGTTTCTGCAGAAGAAGTTGAGGCCAGGAGAGGAATGGATGAGGTCTACGTCACTGAAGAGAAACAACCACTGGATACTGGGAAAGAATCAGGAAAACTAATTCTGGCAGGAAGGCCACCCCTCCTCCCTCAGTGGCTGGTTGAGAGAAAGAAGAGAAAAGCTCAGTCTGCTCCGGTGATTCCTCTCTCCTTGGCCGAAATGATGGCCCAAGTTTAGGCCCCGCCAAAGGCAAAGAAAGCCCGTAGAGTTCATACTCTTTGAACTGGACTGGGCAGAGAAACAGTTGCCGTTGTGGCAACACCTCCCCCAGACGCCGATGAAGCAACCGCAGATCCCACAGACTACAATGTTGCAGAGGTATCCCTAGGCAAGAGGGGAAAGAAGGGTGAGGTAGACCTGCTAAAGGAGGCAGCAAGGGCAGTAGAGGCCCGATACAAAAAGGAAGCCTAGAGGCTCAAAGATGAAAAGGAAAAGAACACCAACCTTATGGGGTTGCTTACTGAGCTGGCCAGACCCATCAATGCCGCTCCTCTGGAGGTCTCCACCTCAGAAGAATTACCGCAGAGTGACATAGACTCCCTGTGAATGATGAAAAAGAAATCCCAGGAAGTGGATGAATGGATCACCCTACAGATAGGAAACACCCGGTGTTTCCTGGCGTCCACTCTCCCAGACTTATACACGACCCGACAAGTTATTCATCGGGCGGAAGTGCTTATTGAGCAGTGGGAGAGTGATGCCAAAAATTACCAAGCATGGAAGGTGGAGCTCGAAGAGCTCCTTACCTTGGGAGAAGATATAATTTTCGAGTTCAGAATTCTGGGTGAGGAATCATTTGATTTCGTAAGAACTCAGCACTCCAGACTTAACCTCACATTGGAGGTAACCAAGCAACTAGTGGAGTCCTTGCAAGAAAAGGTAAATACTGTAAAATATTCTTCTAATTTATACAGGTCTTTTGTGATAAAGGCTTCTGGTGCTGATCCCCTTAGTACAGATACATATACCATCAAAGATTCAGTTTTGGGGAGTTTTGATGAAAAAATAAAGTCCCGGTATCAATCTCCGGAGAGAATAGATGGGGCCCAGATGGAAAAACTAACCAGTTTGATACTTAAGGGTCATGAAACCGCGAGGATGGCGGATGAATTTAAAGGAAATTTTTTAGACCTGGGGGAACAAGTTGAAGTGGCCAGGCATAGAAGGGCCAGCCTGAAGAATGTAGATGAAGATGGCATTTCCCGCCTCCTTCAGGCCTTCAACGATAATAAGCAGCCTTGAGTTTTCTCCGGGGGCCGGGACAATTCAAGTATTGAGTATTATTTATTCTTTTTGGGACAAAATTCCCCGGATCCCGGAGTCCCGGATCCAAAAATTTTGTATTCTTTCAAGTGACCCGTGTTCCGGTCCCCGAGGCCGACCGGTCACTTTCAGAAGCGGTTAATAAAGACTGTCAGAAGGTGGTTGGCCACATCAATAAGGTGTCAGCTCAGCAGTTGGTTTCTGACAGGGTGGTCTTCTCGAGGCACCGCTCAGAGGTACACCTAGCGCATTGGAGACAGGGCACCGCATTTCCCATTTATGAGGCATGTAGCCTCGGTCCCCGGGGGACCTACTTTCTTCTTCCTCTTTTTCAGCTCTCTTCTCGAGACCAATTCTTCCGATGTATATTCTTATCTTATTCTTCTGACATGACAGACCTATTCCGTCTCCAGGTCTTTTGTAGGGTGGTGCAGGTAGTACCGGCCCCCAGATATTGTATTTTATTGGAACATGATGTAAATAGGGTTAGGGTTAGAATAAAGTTGTATAAATAGGCAGATTGGCCCATTTCCAAGGGTCAACAAAATTGATGAGTTTTTTTTCCATAGCAATAGCAAAGTAATTTCTCATTTTAGTTGCAGAGCTCAATGCTCCATTGTTCTATTCTCAATAGTTAGATGCTCCCCTGGAGTCTCTATTGTATCACGCACCAGTGCTTGCTGGAAGGAACATTAATAAAGAAGGAAGAATTCTTGGCATTCCTGCTTCTGAGTTGATGGTATTTCATGTTTTGATGTTCTTTATGTCTTCTACTCTGGTATGTTAAAGTAGATTAACAAACTCTTTATTCTCGCTACTGCTAAAATGCTAGCTGATGGTTATGTGTTTCTTCGGTATTTAGTGTAGTTTACCAGAGTATTATTGATGTTCCGGACATTTCAACATGACTGTAGTTAGATGAAACATTTCTAACCCTGCAGGATCTTTTTTGCTTTATTTGCTAAGTATAGAACGCTTGGGAAAACCTTACTTTGATCGAATCTCCAGAGAAAATGAGTTGAAGAAACCAGCTATCCCCCTCGAAAATAGTCACCTCTCCCAACCGAGCCCCGCACTGTCGTGACCCGACACCCAGGTGCTTGAAGGCCCGGAGGACTTATTTCCCCGGACAACCTTTGCAGGCGGAGTTGGCCGGTTTCCCCGGAACCCGGTGACAACTTATGACTGTTGGCGGACCCAGTCAGCAAAACCCCGTCAATAGAATCCTATTGGAGTGGAATGTGGTAAATGTGAGGCTTCTTGGGAGGAGATAGATAAAATAAAAAAGGAAATTGTTGATATGGACAAATGGTTTCAGGATGTTACCGCTTTTCTCTTAAGGTCATGCATAACTTGACTACCACTCTGTCTCTGTTGCAAAAAGATGCACTTGGTGATAAGGAAAGTGATGATGGTAACAAAAAGGAACTTTTTGAGTTCTTGACTAAGGATAGGGTGAGGATTATTCTAACTAGGAAATGCAAGTGGAAGGATGCTTAGGGATTTTGTCCTTGTTTCTCTTTTGCACTCTTGTTGAAAGTGGCCCTAAAGGCCTTAGTTTAATTTCCTCTTACTTTATAGATAATATCATGTTTTACTCTAAAAACTTATACTGGTATGGCCATGCATGACCCTTGTTTAATAATTTTAATACTATTTTGGGTATTTTAGTGAATGATTAAGTAAATTTCTCTTTATTCACTTTTTAAGCAATTACTCTTTTTGTAGAAGCAAGAATGATTAAGTTAATTGCTTTCCAATTCCATTTTCTCCTTTTTCCTCTTTGTAGCTTATGTATTCAGTGACTATCTTTCTACACTAGTTTCTTTTTTATCATACCTTTATACATTCATCAGACATATATCACTGATGTATGTTTATTATATGTATCATTGGCATTGGTACCTCATTTATCATATCACATGTAGAGATATGGCTTATCATTTAGTTTCTCTAGTTTCTCTGGAAGGCAAGCCGATGAATCAAATATTAACAATAGGTGGGGGAAAATTATTCTAATGCATGGGGATAAAAAAAATTGAGGAATAGGGCAACAATTCTGGTAGAAAATTTCCCGAATCTCTTGTCAGAGGAGCTTGGACTATGAGCTTTGGGGAAAGTGAGTTGAATAGATAGGGACGTGATAAGTGGGATACTGCAAAATCAAGTGATGGCTGGAATTCTGCTAATGTTAGCGATCATGATCCTACATGGAAAGATAATACATTTTGTCAATAGGGTCTTAGTAAAGGTGGTCATGACATGTTTAACACTTCAAAATATTGGGCTAAACAACCTTGCAAATGGGATCATGTAATAGAAGGTAGTAATAGGAGTGTTTGAGGTGGTGGTTGGGAGGCATAAGATGTCAAATCGTCAAATAAAAGAGTCTTTCCTTTGATTTAACTCAAGTTTTACTTCCTTGTTAGTTTAACTTATGTTCCAAGTCCACTACATTGTACAGGTTTTGATGACATTAGAATGGATGATCATGATCAAAATTATTAGAAATAAGCAATATAGTTTTATGTACTTTCAATTTTTTGGCAGTCTTATTAAGTACTTAATATAATTATATTGAGGTTCATGGTTGTTGACTAATTGTATTATTAATTATTAACTGATTCAATATTTATATTATTTTATGTATTGTTGAGATTACTTCATTAATGGAATTGGCATAAATTTTTCTTTTCTATAATTACAAGGGAGAAAGTATTATTAGCATTGCATTTACATTCACTTTCCTTCTACCTCTATTTTTGGATCTATATGATACTTCCATTTCTCCATTTCTATAGTTTCCTTAATTCTGTGTCATCCTTCTTTCTATTGGATGTGGTTATATACAACTAACTCCCTTTCTCTTTGATAGTGTGCACCTTTTCTCTCTACTCCCCCCTCTCATTTATGTTCATAGGATCTTCCGTGTTGGCTTTCCCCATTCTGATACTTACTAATTTAGTGGGGATAGAATAGCATAGAATAAATATGACAAACATGTTTTTGCTGAATGATCTCTAAACTATGTATAAGGAAATGTTGTCACAGTCCTCTGATTTCAAATCTATTATAGACAAGACTTTGATTTTACGAACTCCATCTATGCATTTTTTGGCTAAGATTGTGGTCCCTTGAATGTTCAAAGATGTCCTTACACTTATTTGGGGTAATCAGATTATTTTTATTCTCTGTTATGAACTATTCAAATTAGTCATCAACATTATGATATTATGGAAGTATACCTGATGGGCCACCTATGGTAAGTGCTAGATAATTTTTGGGTTTTATTTTCCAAATATTATTATATATATAATTTTTAAAAATAATCATGATTTTTTTAAAAAACTATAGGGTTTCATCAAAATTGTGACGTCAATAGCCCAACGAACCAAATAAATGTGTGACAAGGTTGGTATACTCGTGAAGTTGTTTTCATTGTAATGACAACAAAATTTTTCCCAAATTTTTGTTTCATATTTTACAACTTTATTTTTTTTATATTTATGTCTCATTCACAAATGTAACCAAGCTTCTCTTAGACATCAAATGCAATTTTACAACCCATGACTTTCAATAATTATAAGTCACCCAAGCTACTGATAATAGAATTTCTTTCCTTCACATAGTTCTCATGTGATTTGATTTAATCTTGTAAAGAGGGGGCACCAGATGCCAGAGGAACATAGAATTTTCTAAGAGCATTAATAAAACTATATCAAAGGCTTCAGTGGAACCTTAAAAGACAATGAAGTACTATTAAAGGTGGTGATAACTATGACTAAGACCTATAAAAACTTTTTGATTTCCAGTCAACAGAGTCATGACATGGATAATTATAGTTTGGAGGAGATATATGATGCTTTCAATTCTTTTGAGTTGTCTGAGCTTGAGGAGAACCAACATATAAAGAAAGATGCAACTTCCAAGGCAATAAAGAAGGAAAAATATGAATTTGATCTGGATGAAGAAGTAAATTTTGTCTAAAGACTAAATAAAGGATCTGGAAAATATAAAGATAGGTTACCCTTAATAAAAAATTTCTTATGAATCTGATCTGGAACATCCTTTTAGGGAAGACGGTAAAATCTTGTTGATGATGAAAGCAAATAAAGATACAAAAGGTATAAGAGAAATTCTAGGCTTGACAACAATTATAAGAGTAAGAATTTTTTTTCTATGGAGAGTCACTAATTAGAGGAAGAAGATGGAAATGATTCAAATGATATTAAGGAGAATGACAATGAAAAATCTAAAATTCTTAATACTACAGAAGAAACTACTAAGACTACTCTAGATGCAAGAGAAGAATCTAGATCTTGGATCATTGATTATGGTTGTTCAAGTAATATTATATGTGATAGAAGAGTGTTTAAAGACCTTGAAAAACATTATGGGGGACTAGTCACATTTGTTGGTGAAGGCTCTTATCCTTTATATGGTAAGGGAACTATTTATATTGATGGAAAGCATAAGGCTAGTTATTTTTATTATGTTAATGGTTTAAAAAAATGTATTTTAAGTGTGACTAAATCATGTAGTAAAGGAATTGAGGTTAGTTTTCATGGAGGAAGATGTGAAATTAGAAAAGGTTCCAGAAATCTTGTTGTACAGAAGGTATGAGAAATGACAACATTTACTATCTTAAGAAAAAATTGAGACAATTGCTCCTTGTCACTAACAAATGAATGTTGGATATGACACAAAAGAATGAGACATTAACTTTGGAAATCTGAAGAAGACTAGTTCCTAGATAAAGTTGTTAGATACATACCAAAGATTATCATACCTACTAACATTGTATGTAGGGAATATCAAATGGATAAGAAAACCATAAAACAATTTAAGAATGAAGAATATTAAACTAAAATGCCTTTAGAGTTGATACATACCAACTTATGTGGGCCCACAAGAAGTAGAGGACTCAATGGTGAAATGTACTTCATGCTACTTATTGATCATTATTCTAGGATGACATGGCTAACACTTTTGAGAGAAAAATCAGATTCTCTAAATCAATTTAGAATTTTCAAGAATTTGGGTGAGAATTAAATGGATACTAGAATTACATTTTTGAGATATGATAGAGGAGGAGAATTTACATCATATGATTTTGATAAATTTTGTGAAAGTTATGGAATTAGAATACAACTATCTACTCCTAGGACTCCATAACATAATGGAGTTGTTGAAAGGGAAACTAGAACCATTGTTGATATTATTATAACAATGTTAAAGATGATAACTTACCCAATTTTTACTGGAGGGATGTTGTGCACATTGTTGTATATCTTCTTAACAAGGTACAAACCATAGTAAATCATATAAGGAATCCCCAGTCAATCTATGGTTTGGAAAGGAAACTAGGGTCAAATACTTTAGAATCTTTGATAATAAATTATGATTTATCAAAAGATACACAAAGGAAATATAGGAAATTTTGACTTTATATCTAACGAGGGTATCTTCTTGTAATACTCTACCATAAGAAAAGCTTACTGATGCTACAATATGAGGTTATAGAGAGTTGTGGAAAGTTCACATGTTTGAGTAAATGAAAAATAGAGTCAAACAAGTACTCCCATAGAAGAAAGGAAAGATCCAAAAATTGATAAAGGATTAGAATAAGAGAAAGAACCATAATAAACACTAAGGACACCTACTAAATATGTTTAGAGGGATCATTTTGAAGATCATATTATAGGACACAAGGAAAATTGTCTCCAAACAAGAAGAAGACTTGCCAGGGAAAGGGAAAAATCAAATTATTGCTTCCTATTTGTTCAATTGAGCCAGCAAATTATGTAGAGGAAAGAAAGGATGGATTTTGAATAAGAGTTGTGAATGAAGACCTAGATTAGGTAAATAAGAGTCAAATATGGGAATTGACACCTAGACAGGTAGACAAAAATATGATTGGAACTGAGTGGGCATTCCAGAATAAGCTTAATGATGTTGGAAAATTCACTAGAAACAATGAAACATTGGTATATAAGGGTTATAGGTTATGTGCACCAAGTTGTGAACCAAAAAGGGGGTATAAGTGGATACATTTTTTCTAAAATTAGGTAAACTTGAACTTAGAATAGATGTTTGAGGGTCACGCACTCAAAATAAGAAGATGTGTAAAAAATAAAAATTGTAGTACTTTAAATCTAGTTTCTAAAATACTAAATTTTTTTAAAAAATGATAAGCTTAAGAGGGTAAAATCCCATGCACACAAAAACATGTTCTTGATTTTTTCAGAAAAACATAACATAGTTGTTTTCGTGCGCTGTACAAAAGATATAGTTATATTCAGTATTTTTCAAATCCCTTTTGTAGGATGATAGATAAGAGTGAGATCTAGAAGTTGTGTATTTTTTTATAATTTTATGATGAGTATTTGGATTTCTCTGATTTTTTGAAGTGACCGCATCCTAAAAATTTGGTACCTATTCGTGCGCTGGGCATAACTTGCATCAAAATAATCAAAAAATGATTTTTTTTTAAGTGTATAGAATCAAGTGTAAAAAAATACTATGTAATTTATTTGTAATTTGGTTAAGTATATTCAAAATTTATTAAAAAAATGGTAGACATATGTCTGTGAGGACCATGAAGACACTGGTAAAGAAAATTAAAGTGTACTATGCTAATATTTTCCAAAATACAAAAAATTATATGGTTAGAAAGCTAAGAAGATTTATGAGATTACGGTGAAAATTATAGAGCTACTCTATTGACAAATTGCAAACCTGATGAAGATAAAGTTGAGAATTCATCTTACAAGATGAAAAAATGTCTAAAAGAGCAAAAATGGAGGGAAAATGAGCCTCCAAGCCTTTCGGTCATTTTCCAAGCCTCCTCCCAATCCATAACCCGGTTGGGTTTCTAAATTTCAAATAACTCGATCGGGTTTTGAAAAGAAAAAAGTACTTTTCAACTCCTACATAACCTGATCGGGTTCTAGAGAATAAATTGCACAATTTTCACTTCTTCAAAACCCCATCGGGTTATGAAGAAGTTAAAATTATGCATTTTACTCTCTCTCTCTCTCTCTCTCTCTCTCTCAATCCTCTTTTTTTCTTATTTTTTTAGAACCCGATCAAGTTCTAAGGAAATAGGAACATTGAGCCTTTATGTTCTCATAACCCGATCGGGTTCTGAGGAAAGAGGAATGTTGAACCATTAAGTCCTTAGAACCTTATCAGGTTGTGTTGAATTAGAAATGTTTCTTGCTTCAACGGTCTCAATTAGGTTCTAAGGAATTAGGAACATTGAGCCTTTATGTTCTCATAACCCGATCGAGTTCTGAGGAAAGAGGAATGTTGAACCATTAAGTCCTCAGAACCCGATCGGGTTGTGTTGAATTAGTAACATTTCTTGCTTCAACAGTCTCTCTCTCTCTCTCTCTCTCATTGACATTGATGAAAATATTTTGAGGCCAATGCATGATAAAATGTCAAAAATAATCTGTAGAATAATTTTTAAAAAGATTTGGAATAACTATTTTGAAAAATTAAATCAAAGTGGAAGATGTCAAGTAGTTGTTGAAATGATTAAGAATCTAAAATTTAAAGAGAAAATGAGAATTGTGGGGTTGAGAACATCTAAAAATAGTACTGAGAGAACCATTGTGAGAAATATATTCGATGCATACCAAGCCATTGATTCAAAATCATGCAGTAAAGATGCTAATGTTACTCGACATGTCCTCACATCAACTATAATGGGAAAGGAAATGAAAAAATATCGTATAGTAAGCAAAACAAGAAAATCATTAAGGATAGGTAGATAAAAATTATAGAGAGCCTTACAAAGGTGAGAAAAAATTGAGAACCCAAAAATTAATTCTCTTTGGTCATTCTCGGTTGGACTCCCATGCAAGGACAAGGTTGTTGTCGATGCATTAAGAATATTAATTGAAAAGTTTTGGCATGACAACACAAGGGTTTCACCTAGCCAAAGAGGTGTTGTTAGGAGGAGAATCAGGTCTACAAATCGTATGCCACATCCAAAACACTTTTTGGATATGACACAAACACAATTTAATGAAAGATTCCTCCAAAGATTTCCTCAAATTAAAATTAGTCAAATATTTTATGAAATGGCAAAACCATTTTACGTCAAGATTAATCATGCACACACCACATGTTGTTTCAGGGTACATATTGAATTTTCCATGCATTATGATATATATATCATCATGTTTTTTGTACTTTTCACACTAACACTATTTTGCAGGAATGTGATCTTCAATCACCTCCTACGTCATCAAGAGATTTTATGTCAAGTGTATTATGTGATCGAGATGATGGTTGCATTTATTATAAGATGATGTGTTTGAATGGATCTTGTAGTGCATGTGGTGGTATGAGAAATTTGTGGATATGTCAACATCTAGAGAGCACAAATGAGATTGGAAATACACTAGTTTCTTCTAGAAAATACAAGATAGTAACTTATGGTCTAAAAGATGGAAAAGAACTTAAGAGGTGTGAGTTAGTGAAAAATAATATATGCGTAGCTGATTTTATGAAGATTTTTCAAGATAAACTAGTTTATGAGTATATATGTCATTCACATAGAGCTAGGTGGTTGGATGAGAAATCTAAGATATGTAAGGACACTTTCCCCCTTGGTACTATTGTCTCCATTGTTGATTTTGCTGAGAATTATACACTTAAACCTCAGAATGAAGTGCAAGAATTGTATTACCATTCTATACAAGTGATGATCTTTGTACATATAGCATTCTTGCATGCACATGATAACACAAATGAAAATAGAAAGGTTTTAATAGATTATCACTTATACATCAATGATGATCTCACACATTCATCAAAGTTTGTGCAAGGTTGCTTCAAATTTTTCTATGAGAATTTAAGGAAAAGAGGTATTGAGTACAACCAACACATAATATGGTTAGACAATTGCACCTCATAATTAAAGAATGCAAGGATGTTCTATTGGTTGAGTAGGATGCATGTGACAAGTGGAATTCAACATTTTTGGAATTCTATTGAGGCGGGGCATGGAAAAGGCGAGCATGATGGTGCGGGTGCATGAGTAAAAAGATATCTTTCCAGAGAGGAATTAAAGTATGAAGGTGGTGCAGAGTTAATAAATGCATAAACAATTGTGCGATGGTGCAAATCTACAATGGGAATAGGTAATGAAGGTAAGTCTATGGTTAATATATTTTTTTGGTTGATAGGCCAGTCTAGCATTCAAAACTATCTAGATTGTCATACACTTATAGGATCAAGTGACATGCACTCATTTAGAAGTTCAAATGCAGCATCACTGGGTATTTATACTAGATTAATGGCATGTTTTTTCTTATCTAGTATGAATTTTGTGTGGGAGGAATATGAATCAAAAGTGTGGGTTGATGAATGGTCTTATACACCTTTACAACTGCTTGATACATATCAACTTCCTCGAGCACTACAATTTAGCCAGTTTGAAGCATCAAAAAATTTTGATCACATATCTGACCTAGTTGAACCAAGTAATTTCTCAATTTATTCTTCATTTTGAGATGAACTCTTTTGAACCTACTTGAACTCATTTTATTAGGTGGTTAAGTTTTTAGGGTGTTAACTTATCCCTCTATTAATTGTAGGTCATGTATATGCAGTTGTTGCAGATGAGAATAATGAGGAAGGGATTGATTACTTTTTGTGACGTTGTATTAAGGGAAAAAAGAAATTGACAACTAAAGTCATTGATAGAGAGGGTATTGAGTACCCAATACGATCCATTGTTGTCACAGGGATATGGATTAGAAGGTACACTATCAAAATATAAGGTGTTCTTGTTTGACGAATTTAAGACCTCTTACCATCATTTTATTACACTTTATATGTTGAATTTTGTATTAATTTATGATTCTATGAAATGCAAGTAGTACCCTATCCAAAAATCTAAGAAGTGGTTGTTTCAAGACTATGAGACATAGAGACATATTTTGCATTACTCGAACCTTCTTATTGTAACAAATATTGAATTGATAAAGTATACTGGTAGACCTCGTAAGAATTTATTGAAACTTCATGAATCTGAAAATGAGGCAATACTTGACACAATAAGGATTAGAGCTGATCCAGAAGGTTCGCTCAATTAGTTTTGGGCCATCATGAAGAATCATTCTACAAAATGGTAGAATTATTTTGACAATTTTGTATATAAATTTTGTGAAACAATCTAACTTCGCTTTTTTGTAAATATAAAT
>MU228146.1:427649-447239 GCA_018584345.1 Thuja plicata | reverse complement strand
AGAATTATTTTGACAATTTTGTATATAAATTTTGTGAAACAATCTAACTTCGCTTTTTTGTAAATATAAATGACTATGAAGTGGTCTACATGCATATTTGGAGACCACATTTTGTATATTGAAAGAAAATCAAATTGTATATAAAAGTGGCCATTGGTTGATTTGTATATACTGAGGGGCCAAATTTTGTATAGTTTACTGTGTACCATTTAACTAATAGCATATCAGTGAATTATGAATCATTACAATTATAACAATGGCTCGTGCTGTCGATATCTCATGTTTCTCTAAATTATAATAATGGTTCATGTGTAGTATTTATGTATGTATGTTCTTTTTCATATTATGTATTTATGTATGTATGTATGTATGTATGTTCATACTACATCTTTTTCATGCATTGTATGTTTGTTCTTTTCTATCTTATATCTTTGTCATGTGTTGTCATGTGTAATAGACCCAATCTTTTCCAAAGAAACTACCTTGAAAATATTTTGTCAAACCAAAGTAATAGGCATAATATACAATTAAAATTATGGTGTTATATGTTATTCTTTGTGGACATTTGAATTGTTTTACTTCTATTGCATCATTACACTTACATGTTTAATTGCATGGAATTTATTTAAAAGCACTATTAGAATAATGGATGAATTGGCTCATTACTTGTTTACACTTATTCACCTCCCCTCCCCCCTAGTGCCTCTATATACTAATAATTTTTATCAGATCCTAGTTCCATTGAAGAAGCCTAACATCTTGGGAGAGGTCCTTAAGGAATACATGCGGATTTTTATAGAAGGAAACTTGCAGAGGCTGAAGATATGATTGAGAAACTCAAGGAGTAGTTGAATATTTCTAGGGCTAAGGGATAAGAGATGGTTGAAAAATTGAGTGAGATTTAGTTCATTTGTAATAATGCATTCTATGAGCTACGAAGAGAACTTGTGAGTGATTCTAAGGTCTGAGATATGGATCTCCAAAAATCGCTGCCCAATTTGGCTTAGTGCAGCTTGGGAACACTTTGGTCTGACTTGTGCCAGAACATTCTTGATGCTTTGCAAGAGGAAAAGGGTCTCCCCTAGAATTTACCTAGACAATTGGAGCTGTTGGAGCTGACAGCTTGGTCCCACGATGAATGGTTTGAAAGATGCACCATTGAGCAACTTTCAACTGAGCAACAATGCAACATTTTGCACCAACCAAGATTGGCTCACCAAATGGAATCTGAGCAGAATCTCCCAGAACAAAGCTACATGCTTGTAGGCCTTCCCAAAATGGATCTTTGATATCTCTCACAAGGTCCAAGGTATGGCTGTCCAAAAATCGCTGCCCAATTTGGCTTAGTGCACCTTAAGAACACTTGGGTCTAACTTGTGCTGAAATTTTCTTGATGCTTCTCAAGAAAAAAAGGTCTCTCCTAGTGTTTACCCAGCCAACTAGAGCTGATGGAGCTAATGGTTTGGTCCCACGACAAACAATTTGATAGATGCGCCATTGAGAAACTTTCAACTAAGAAACAATGCAAATTTTTGCACCAACCAAGATCGGATCGCCAAATGCAATCCAAGAAGAATCTCCCAAAATTGAGTGAAATTCTTGTAGGACATCCCAAGATGGTCCTTGTGCACTTCATGCATCTCTAATATCTCTCACGAGGTCCAAGGTATGGATCTCCAAAAATTGCTTCCCAATTTGGCTTAGTGCACCTTGGAAACACTTGGGTCTGACTTGCGTTGGAACATTCTTGATGCTTCACAAAAGAAAAAGGTCTCCCCTAGCATTTACCTAGCCAACTAGAGTTGATGGAGCTGAATTTTTGGTCCCATGACAAACAATTTGAAAGATGCACTATTGAGAAACTTTCAACTGAGCAGCAATGTAACTTTTTGCACCAACCAAGATCGAGTTGCCAAATGGAATCTCAATGGAATATTACAGAACTAAGTTAGATGATTGTAGGCCTTCCCAAGATGGTCCTTGTACACTTCATAGATCTTTGATATCTCTCACAAGGTTTGATATATGGCTCTCCAAAAATCGCTGCCCAATTTGGCTTAGTGCACCTTGGGAACACTTGGGTCCAACTTGCGTCGGAACATTCTTTATGCTTTTCAAGAAAAAAAATTTCTCCCCTAGAATTTACCTTGCCAACTAGAGCTGATGGAGCTAATGGTTTGGTCCCATGACAAATGGTTTGAAAGATGCACTATTGAGAAACTTTCAACTAAGAAATAATGCAACTTTTTGCACCAACCGAGATTGGGTCACCAAATGGAATCCAAGTAGGATATCCTAGAATTGAGTTACATGTTTGTAGGGATTCCCAAGATGGTCCTTTTTCACTTCACATATATCCAATATCTCTCATGAGGTCCGAGATATGCATCTCCAAAAATCGCTCCCAATTTGACTTAGTGCACCTTGGGAACACTTTGGTCTGATATGCGCTGGAACGTTCTTGATGCTACGTAGGGGAAGAAAGGTCTCTAATAGTGTTTACCTAGCCAACTAGATCCAATGGAGCTGATTATTTTTTCCCATGACAAATGGTTCTTGATGCTCTCAAGTTGTTAGTAGTATGTGATTGGCAGATAAGCATAGACTAAATGCTCGATTCCCCATAACTTTTGATGGGTAGAAGTTTAACACATTATACTCGATGACATCTACATTCCAATGGAATAGACATAAATTCACTTAATTCATTCTTTATTTATGTGCTATGTGTATGCTTCATGTCTATTAAGTGAATTCAATATTTGTGTAGAATGTGTATGCTTCACTATATTTATTTATATCGTTCATGACACTTTCCCTCAAAAAGGATATATATGGAAATTCTTATTCCTCCCTTTGATCTCCTTGATCCTAGGGTCTGAACACCTTAGATTATCTATTCTAAAGAAGGAACAATATTTGGTTTGGATGAAATACACCTACAACCCCAAATTCAACTTTTGAGCTACAAAAGCTATTAGGTCTCTCCAATGGAACAGTAAGACAAAGTATGATTTTTTTGAAGGACTTGATGGACTTGATGGGAAGTATTTGAAATGACTCAATACTAATGGCTATAACCACCAATTGGTTGGTTAAATCCATTTGACCCCCTAACCAACCTAAAACAACAATAATGAAAAATTTGCATAGAAACTTTTAAAAGTTGCTTGACAACGTTTGTGCACCTTTTGACAATGTTGCAAAATGTTTCTATTAGGACCTATAGACCTATTGAAAGGACTTAGAAGACCCTTAGATCCTATAGTAGGACCTTTATTAGACCAAAATCATCAAACCTACTTATCCTATCATAGGTCATGAGTCTAATCGACCTTAGGTTTATAAAGACACCTTAGATGGGTTGACTTTACAATGAGACCAATCTAATCAAAATGAATGGTTGGTCTCTAGGATCTAACCATGATTACAAATATGTGAAGATGAACCCATGAAGACTCCTATCCATGCCTGGTGTTTCTTGGGTGCCCTGTACCAAAGATCCATATAACTTCCCAAGTATACCCAAGGAACATTATATGTTTGAAGCTACTCAAGGGGCTCAAAATTGCATAAAACATCCTTACATCCACTATCGAAGAACAAAAACCAAACTCTCATACTCTGTATTTCAGTCATAAAAAACTTACAACAACAAACATAAATTCACTAAGTCATGGATTGCATACATATAGAGCATGAAAGATACAACTAAATAAAATCTAGCACATGAAGCACTAATTCACTTAAATCATAAAGTATACATGTAAACATATGGGTATGTGCAGGATCCTGGTATACCAAGTTATGGCCTTAAGTGGCAATGAAAAATCAGAAAATCAGGGTTAGTCAACTTGACGTAAAAAGTTGAACATCTTATCAACCTTATGTGAAAAAGTTGTAAGAACAAAATCTGTAGGAAATTGAATTTAGTTTCTATATTTCTATCCCTTGACTTAAAAAAAAATAATCTAATTGTTCAATATTTTAGATTTCAATTCAGTAGTACAAAAATTTCAGGAAAAAGGTAAAAAGTACATGTATGTCTGACCACCTTAATCACAATCAAATGATGATATATTTTCACAAGATTCTAGATATTAGTAGTAGACTCATGCTCGGATGTGAGGCATATTTTTGTGTAATTGTTTACAAAATAAATAATTAATTATGAATTTTCTGCTACAACTTATTCAAAATATAAAAAAACTCTCATTTTTTACCGCCTTAACTAATTCTAAACTTTACAAAATTGCAAACTTTTTTTTCTTATAGCAGGCGAAGCATAGAATGTGACGCATGTTTCAGATTTAAAAAAAGGTTGAACCGTTTGAAAGTTATAGTTATTTTTCAATCAGTCTGTAAATTGGGACTTTAGAGATAACTCAATTAGAAAATAAGTAATAATTACTTACTAAACTCAAACTCTGACAACAATTATATTGATGGAAAGTTGATAATGTCTTTAAGAACCCCTTTTTTTTTATCAATTTTGGGTGAAAAAGGTCATCAGCTACATGATCAAAGTCAGGAGATCAGAGGAAATAAGGTGAACACATTGTTTGGGTTGACCATCCACGTTTGACATTGCAAAGCCAAAACCCAAAGAAAATACCAAGCCTAATTATATATCTGATATTATCAGATATCCGATACTATTGGATATCTGATAACTCACACCCAAATTCAACATTTTGATTTCACCACTCTTTTCAATTTTATGATTTTAGGTTTTCTTTGAATTTTATGATTTTATATTTTTAAGTTATATATTATAAATTTCATTTTTTTAATATTAATATTAGATGGTAATAGCATTAGTAATATATAATTATTTAAATATTAGTATTGTATTATGTAAATTAGTATTATATTATTATTTTTCTTTCTCTATTGTATAATAGTATAATATTAGTATTAATTATTTATTAATATTTATATTATAACAATAATACCTTGGGAAGAGAGTGTGAGAGAGAGAGAGAGGTATTCATAATAATATTAATATTTTTAAAATATAATAGTAATGAAAAGTAAAATAAACATTCCAAAATTAGGCGGGAGATATCGGATATCCGATAATATTAAATTTTTGATAATATTAGATATCCAATATTATCTTATATCTGATATGCTTTACTAGAATCCAAAAGCAAAAATTGGTTCTCTCGGTCCCTGTCGGAGAAGCGCATTTTCTACAGAGAATATCATGGAAAAACAGTTGTGAAAGACAAAAAACACTTTTTCACCCTTTTTGTTGGAATCTCTATATTATCAAAGGTTTTTGCATCACCTTTTTGGTCTCACCATAGGGATTAGTAGTCGTCAAAAGCATAAACGAAAGAGGAAGCTCACAAATGAAGAGATTGAAGTGTATAGAGAAATGGATAGGGTTGCCCATCGGAACAAGAGACAAGGTATGTTAAATATTAATGATGATGTGGGCATAGGCCCACCCTTAAATGTAGTTTCAATTTAAGAAGAACATGAATTTGAAATGATTTATGACAATATTGAAAATGAGAACGTAGGGATTGAAGATGAAAATGTAGGTTTTGAAAATGAACACGTAGATGTGGACAATTAAAGTGTGGACATTGACAATAACAATCCTATGATCGAATATGAAGGAATTAACAATGATAATGGTGTATAAGAACCAAATCAGTGTTACACATCTCCAAATTATATGATAAATGAAGTCCCTTGTGAGAAAGAAAGACAAACTTCAAATTTGAGACCTTCAAGAACAACAAAATGGTTACTTGAAATTGATGAGAACATAATGAGAAATTTCGATGGCAAGCGATCAGAAAGAAACGTTCGCTTGTGGGTTTCAAAAAATTTTGATCATATTTTTAGCCACAAGACATTGGTTGAGAAATGTCAATTGTTTGTGCACTTGTTAAAGATGCAGAAGATGAGACCTATTCTAGTCAAATTTAAGATTAGTGTGAACAAGAAAAAGGAGAGGAATGCTATTATTGTGAGAAATATTTTTAGTGCTCTCAATTCCATTGGGAAGACTACCAGGGAAAAAAGACAAGAGAGCTGCTAGGAGGGTTATTACAACCTCCTTAGTAAGTCATCATTTGAGAAAGGCTCGTTTGATGAGATAAACTTGTGTTGACTTGAACCTAAATCGTAAAACTTTGGATAGAGCACTTGCATGAAGAGAAAGACTTGATGATCCTCTTAAAAATGATACATGGGCTTATGGTGGGAGACTTCCATGTTGTGATAAAAAGCTTACTGGTGGTGTGAAGGATAAAATTCAACTATTTTGGCAATCTAACTCAAGAGTGTCACCAAATGTGAAGGATGTCTTGAAGTTGAGAATTGGCATTCGAGACTGCAACCCGCATCCAAAACATTATTTGAAGGTGAGTCAAACAATGTTGTTCAAAAAAATTTGAGACACATCCAACATTGCAAATATCACAAAGATCTTTTGAAGAATTCAAGACTTTTTTTGTGTGCCTCTTAAGATTTGAAATACTTTTTGTTGCAAATATCATGTGTAGTTTTCAATGCATCATGAATTGTTATGATCCGTTCATTTTACTTTGCATACTAGTGAAATGTTGGAGGAGTTTGGTGCAAGTGCTCTTCCAAAATAATCAAGAGACTTGCTAGATCATTTTTATGTCCTAGAGATGATGGATGTTTCTTTTATAGACAAGATTTTTTAAATGACAAGTTCTCAGAGTGTGGTGGGCTAGTGAAGTTTGTTTCATGTTTTTATGAGGGTTGCGAACATGATTTTGGAAAGATAATTGTCCAAAAAAAGTGATATGAAACTGTTAAATATACATTGAAAAGTGGAGGTGAAGGCTCTAGATGTGAGTTGGTTACAAAAGAATGCAATGTAGCTTATTTTATTTCAGATTTCAGGAAGAATTGTTTTTACAAGTATGCAAAGCATAGTCACAGGCCTCAGTGGTTGGATCAATGATTCAGGATTTGTAAGGACACTTTCCCGATTGGCACTATTATATCATTCGTTGACCTTGCAGGGAACTATACATTGCAACCCCAAACTGAGTTGCAATCTCAACATTACAATTCTATTCAGGTTGCTATTTTTATGCACATAACACATATACATTCTCGTGATAGTATAGAAGATGACCAGATGATAATCAAAGAATGCCATTTTTATATTAGTGGTGATAGATCTCACTCTCACGAGTATGTCCAACATTTCTTTGAGAATTATTTTGAGCGGGTGTGGGAAAATGATATTTCTATGGATAGAAATCTCATTTGGTCAGATAATTGCACGGGTCAATTAAAAATTTCTCATACATTTTATTGGTTATGTAGAATGTATGTAGAGAGAGGTGTACCTCATATTTGGAGTTATTTTTAGGTTGGTCATGGAAAAGGAAAGCATGATGGAGCAGGTGCGTGTGTAAAGAGAGCTCTAGTTAAGGAGAAATTGAGGATTTCAGGTGCAGAACTCCTTGATGCTCATTCTATTATTGATTGGTGTACTTCAGCATTGCCACAAGGGGGACTCTTGATTCAGCGGTGCACAGATTCTTTTGGTTGGCTAAGTTGGGCACAATTGGAGATAGGTTGGATTGTCAAACCATGAAAGATTCTTCAAAAATGCATTCATTTCAAAGCTCAGATGCTAGTACATGGACCATTTGAATACAAGAGTTGGCTTGTTTTCATTCGAGGTGTCTTCAATGTGATTTAGATAAGTGTGAGTCAAGTGAGTGGGTCGATACATGGGTTACACATTATCTAACTCCTTTATCTGTCACACTCTCTGTAATAAATGATGACATGGATTGTTCACTTGACTACAACCATATTTCAGATCTTCTAGAGCTAGGACATGTTTTTCATTGGCTGCACCACAGGGGAATGATGAGAGATCAGATTACTGGTTAGCACATTGTGTACGAGGAAAGAAGAAACTTGCACAACTGACAAAAAATGAAGGTATGTTTACATATTCAATAGGATCACATGTTGTTGTGTTAATGTGGTTGCACACATACATGATTATAAATAATGGTATTCCCATGTTTGAAGACTACGAGAAGCACAAAACCATTCCCATGTATTCACACCTTGTTATAGCAGCCAATGTTAAGTTCTTGAAACATCAAGGAAATCTAGAGACAAAGGAATGTTGCACTATTAGTACTACTAATTATGAAGCAATATTAAATACCCTCAAGCAGAGAGATGACCCTTCAGGCACACTTCAGTACGTAAGTGCAATTCACTGCAAGGTTTTCCATGTTCATTACGGTTACATTCAATACATTCATTGTAGTTTTCTACTTAATTTGTTTGAGAAAATAAAATTGGTATTGTATGTGGATTGTAAGTGAAGTTGGATACATATATGATATATATAGGAGATTGAGGTGTGCATTTGATTAGCCCAGATCTTTTATGATGGTAAACTTCACTATGCATTAGCTAGTCATGTTCTTTGGTTCATTTAGTTACTTATACATTCATAATATTCTTGTAAACCTATAAACTTATTTTTTTCTTGTGCTTTCCGAATGTAGGGATCGGAATGTAGGTGTCATCGAGTACCATGTGTTAAACTTATACACTTTAGGAGCCGAAATGACACTTAAAATTTTGATGTATATTTCTGTATCTATGATTTTGAGAAATTCTATATCTCAGAATTTTCAAAACATTGATATAGTTATTCATAATATGTTGTATCAATGATATAAAATGATTTTTTATGAAAGGTGGTGTATACAATCAAACTTGTATAATGATGAAATACATGCAAGATTGCAAATATTTGACAAAAAATTCTTAAGGCTTTGTTGAATGTGTTAGATAAGATGTCTTAAAAATTCTTGTACAATAAAATATAAGGCTTTGTTTAATGTGTTCAAAGTAGTAAAGTATTTGATTTAAATAAAGTGTGGTTTGTTTGTGAAAATATGTTTTCAATCATTCACCTATGAATCCCACATATTATCAAAACAATGTGGTACTAAGTCATTGTTCATTTGTAGTTCTATCATGGTGTTCATTTGTATCATAGAAATTACATATACCAACTTTCTTACCCTTGACACTAAAGATAATCCAAACCACTCTTTGGGGAAAACAAGGATTGCAGCACCCACTTTTCATTTTTGATGAGAAGTAATGAAGCATTTTGAGTCCTTCCAAATGCATTTAAGATTGATTCCAATGTAAAACCCATAGCCTTAAACCTTTTGCATCATGAAGATATCAATGTCATATCCATTGGTGTAGCCTTAATTCTTCAAGAGCCCAAACCAGTTGCAAATGAAATTTATTTCCAATCCTCAACTTCTCCAATTGGTCTCAAGCCCTCATTCATCCATATATATCTATACAATTGCAAAAAGTTGCAGGATTACATAAAAAAAAATCATCTATATAGAACACCTTTTCTAGTTTTACTTCCAAATATCCCAAAGGTCCTTGGAAATTAATTGATTTAAATAAAGTGTGGTTTGTTTGTGAAAATGTATGTTCAATCATTCACCTATGAATCCCACATATTATCAAAACAATGTAGTACTAAGTCGGTGGTCATTTGCAGTTCTATCATGGTGGTCATTTATATCATAGACATTACATATACCAACTTCCTTACCCTTAACACTAAACATAATCCAAAACACTCTTTGGGGAAAACAAGGATTGCAACACCCACTTTTCATTTTTGATGAGAAGTAATGAAGCATTTTAAGTCCTTCCAAATGCATTTAAGATTGATTCCAGTGTAAAACCCATAGCCTTTAACCTTTTGCATCATGAAGATATCAATGTCATATCCATTTGTGTAGCCTTAATTCTTCAGGAGCCCAAACTAGTTACAAATGAAATTTATTTCCAATCCCCAACTTCTCCAATTGGTCTCAAGCCCTCATTCATCCATATAGATCCATACAATTGCAAAAAGATGCAGGATTACATAAAAAAATTCATTTGTATAGAACACCTTTTCTAGTTTTACTTTCAAATATCCCAAAGGTCCTTGGAAATTAATTGTATGATCAAATATTACTAGTTGGGGTAGAACTTTTCCCAAAAGGACAAGTCTTGAAACATTGGACAACTCCTCTAACTTAGGAACCCTCACTTTGGCTTGGAAGGCCTAATTGGGGAAATTAATGAAGAAAGTACCCTTAAAACCTTAAAATCCACCAATATAGCACTTGGGATACCTTAGGGAACATGAGAGAATATTATTTCTCCATTTTTGGTTCTTGAAACAATACCCATCAAAAGTTATGGGGAATCGAGCATCTAGTCTATGCTTCTCTGCAAGTCACATACCACTAACAATTTGAGAGCATAAAGAACCTTTCATCATGCGACCAAATAGTCAGCTCCACCATCTCTATTTGTCTAGGTAAATACTAGGGGAGACCTTTTTTTCTTGCGTAGCATAAAGAACATTCCGGCGCATGTCAGACTGAAGCGTTCCCAAGGTGCACTAAGCCAAATTAGGCAGCGATTTTTGGAGATCCATATCTCAGACCTTGTGAGAGATATCAAAGATCTGTGAAGTGAAAAATGGACTATCATGGGAAGGCCTACAAGGATGTATCTCAGTTTTGGGAGATTCCACTCGGATTCCATTTGGCGAGCTGATCTGGGTTGGTGCAAAAATTTGCATTGTTGCTCAGTTGAAAGTTGTTCAATGGTGCATCTTTCAAACTATTAGTTGTGGGACCAAATCGTTAGCTCCATCATCTCTAGTTGGCTGGGTAAATGCTAGGGGAGACCTCTTTTTTCTCGTGTAGCATCAAGAAAGTTCTAGCACATGTCAGACCAAAGTGTTCTCAAGGTGCACTAAGCCAAATTGGGCAGTAATTTTTGTTCATCCATATCTTGGACCTCGTGAGAGATATTAAAGATACATGAAGTGCAAAAGGACCGTCTTGGTAAGGCCTACAAGTATGTATTTTTGTTCTGTAATATTCCACTCTGATTCTATTTGTCGACCCGATCTTGGTTAGTGCAAAAAGTTGCATTGTTGCTGAGTTGAAAGTTTCTCAATGGTGCATCTTTCAAAATGTTCATCACGAGACCAAACAGTCAGGTCCATCAGCTCTAGTTGGCTGACTAAAAACTATGGGAGACCTTTCTTTTCTTGCATAGCATCAAAAATATTTTGGCACATGTCAGACCGAAGTGTTCCCAAGGTGCACTAAGCCAAATTGGGAAGCAATTTTTGGACATCCATTTCTCAGACCTCGTGAGAGATATCAAAGATTTGTGAAGTGCACAAGGACCATCTTGGGGAGGCCTACAAGCACATATCTTATTTCTAGAAGATTCCATTTGGCGACCTGATCGCGGTTAGTGCAAAAAGTTTCATTGTTGCTCAGTTGAAAGTTTCTCAGTGGTGCATCTTTCATACCGTTCATCGTGGGACCAAAAATTCAGCTCCATTGGCTCCATTTGGCTTGTTAAATGCTAGGGGAGACCTTTTTTTTCTCATGTAGCATCAAAAACATTCCAGCGCATGTCAGACCAAAGTGTTCCCAAGGTGCACTAATCCAAATTGGGAAGCAATTTTTTGACATCCATATTTGAGACCTCGTGAGAGATATCAAATATCTATGAAGTGAAAAAGGACCATCTTGGGAAGGTCTTATAAGCATGTAGCTCAGTTTTGGGAGATTCCACTCTGATTCCATTTGGTGACCCGATCTTGGTTGGTGCAAAAAGTTGCATTGTTGCTCAGTTGAAAGTTTCTCAATGGTGCATCTTTTAAACCCTTCATTATGGGAGAAAATCGTTAGCTCCATCGGCTCTAGTTGGCTGAGTAAACACTAGGGGAGACCTTTCTTCACTCGCGTAGCATCAAAAATGTTCCAGCACATCTCGTACTGAAGTGTTCTCAAGGTGTACTAAGCCAAATTGGGTAGCAATTTTTGGACATCCATATCTTGGACCTTGTGAGAGATATCAAAGAGTTGTGAAGTGCACAAGGACCATCTTGGGAAGTCCTACAAGCATGTAGCTTAGTCCTGGGGAGATTCCACTATGATTCCATTTGGCGATCCGATCTCGGTTGGTGCAAAAAGTTGCATTGTTGCTCAGTTGAAAGTTGCTCAATGGTTCATCTTTCAAACCATTCATCGTGGGACCAAACCATCAGCTCCACTTGGCTGGGTAAACACTAGGGGAGACCTTTCTTCACTTTTGTAGCATCAAAAACATTCCGGCGCATGTAGGACCGAAGTGTTCCTAAGGTGCACTAAGCCAAATTGGGCAGCAATTTTTGGACATCCATATCTCGGACCTTATGAGAGATATCAAAGATCTGTGAAGTGCACAAGGAACATCTTGGGAAGGCCTAAAAGCATGTATCTTATTTCTAGGATATTCCACTCTGATTCTATTGGCGATCCAATCTCAGTTGGTGCAAAAAGTTGCATTGTTGCTCAGTTGAAAGTTGCTCAATGGTGCATCTTTTAAACAATTCATCGTGGGACCAAATCGCCAGCTCCATCAGCTCCATTTGGCTGGGTAAACGCTAGGGGGGACCTTTCTTTTCTCACGTAGCATAAAAAAATTTCTAGCGCATGTCAAACCGAAGTGTTCTCAAGGTGCACTAAGCCAAATTGGGCAGCAATTTTTGGACATTTATATCTCAGACCTCGTGAGAGATATCAAAGATTTGTGAAGTGTACAAGGCCCATCTTGGGAAGGACTACAATGGTGTAGCTCAATTCTGGGAGCTTCCACTTTGATTCCATTTGGTGACCCAATCTTGGTTGGTGCAAAAATTTGCATTGTTGCACAGTTGAAAGTTGCTCAATGGTGCATCTTTCAAACCATTCGTCATGGGACCAAACCGTTAGCTCCATTGGATCCAGTTGGCTGGTTAAACACTAGGGGAGACCTTTCTTCACTCATGTAGCATCAAAAAAATTCTGGTGCATGTCAACCCGAAGTGTTTCCAAGGTGCACTAAGCCAAATTGGGCAGTGATTTTTGGACATCCATATCTCAAACCTCATGAGAGATATCAAAGATTCATGAAGTGCACAAGGACTATCTTGGGAAGGCCTACAAGCACATAAATTAGTTCTAGGAGATTCTACTCTGATTCCATTTGGCGACCTGATCTTGTTTGCTGCAAAAAGTTGCATTGTTGCTTAGTTAAAAGTTGCTCAATGGTGCATCTTTCAAACAATTTTTCATGGGACCAAATCATCATCTCCATCAGCTCTATTTGGCTAGGTAAATGCTAGGGGAGACCTTTCTTGACTCATGTAGCATCAAAAACATTTCGGCGCATGTCAGACCGAAGTGTTCCCAAGGTGCACTAAGCCAAATTGGGCAGCAATTTTTGGACATCCATATCTCAAACCTCGTGAGATATATCAAAGATTTGTGAAGTGCAAAAGGACCATCTTGGGAAATCTGACAAGCACATAGCTCAATTCTAGGAGACTCCACTTGGATTATTTAGATTTGACAGAGAGTGGTGTAGGAGCACCCTAAGGTCTTTAAGTACATCTTTAATTAGTTTTGGCTTGTAGGTTGGTTTTTCCAACCATCCATGAATAAGGACTAATCTATAAAGTCCCTAGTGTGTTTTGAGGTGTGCTTAGAGTTAGGAAAGATTAGGGTTTGTATGTTGTTGAGTCTACTTGATTCTAGGGGTCTAGAACCTAGAATTCAACTCAAAAGTCAAAGTGTTGACCAAAGTCCCAAAGTGGGAATATTTTTAATTTTTTAATGTTATTAAGTCATTTGAGGTCAATTGGTAAGGTTTGGAACCAATTAGGACCCTCAAAGTTGAGAAAATGATATTTTGACAAAAGTTGTCAAAGTTGTCATGACAACATTTCCTAGATTTTAGGAATCGGCTCTTATGATGCCCAAATCCTGACTAGAGGGTATAGACAGGTGAGAGAAAGTATATAAGGTTATTTTAACCCTAATTTGACAATTAGAATTCGTATTGTATGAACTGGTGTTTGAGAACAACTAATTTGTACTGTAATTAAGCTACAGAGCCATCATCCATCACTTTTATGGATTGAATGGACTGAATGAAAGCATAGAGAGTGTTTGAAATGTAATTTCTGAGTTCTTTGTGGCATTATATTAGTTAGTAGTTCTTTCTAGTTATGTTTTGTTTAAATTCTTGCATTATGTGAGTTCACTGGCCAATTTTGGTCCAGTCATGTAAAGAATGGCTTTTCTTGGTGTTCCAGTGGTTCAAACTCCATGACCACTTCAAATGCATTAGAGCCTTGTATATAATTTTAGAGATGGATTGTAGAGTGTGTGTGTGTGCAGGGTAAGCTTGAGAACAATCAAGCCCTAGGTGAGTACTAGCTATTCTGGCTAGGGTAACTGAACAGTGCAGAGGCAATGGAGATTGCAGAGTGATTGGAATGTGCCAATAAAGGATAGAGGAGTGTAGGGGCATGAAGTGAAAACCTTTTGATGGAAGGAGAAGTTCTGAGGAACCCATTTGATCAGTAAAAGAAGCCTAAGAAACCAAACTAGTCTTCATGCCCTAAAAACCTTTATTTTTAGGGGTTTGGTGAAAGTCCATTGTATAGACAAAATAAGAATTAGAGACCTAGAAAATCTTGAAGGGGAGGAAAAACCCACAAAGAATATGTAATTTTTTTCTAGGGGTGTTAAGGGGTTTTAGGAATAAAATCACCTTTTCAGTGATTAGGAGAGCTAATAGGCCTAAAAGGGCTACAAGGCATAAAAGGCTAGTAATTTGGAACTCGATTGGGAAATGGATGAAAGATCCACAAAATTGGATCCATAGGGGTTGGGCCATACCTAAGAGGAATGTATAAACCAATCCATAATAAGTTGACACCATTTGGGGTGTTCGGTGATTAGGGAAACCATGAAAGAATAGAGCTATGGAGAAGGGTTTAGTGAAGTGTTTGAAGCTGGTGGAGAGCTCCTAGTGTGTTAGGGGATCAGAGAGGCATCCTCTAGTTAGGGTAGTGGTAGAGACCCTAAAAGAAGACCAAGAGAAAGGTCTTAGAGAGAGATAGAAGGCTCTAGGAGAGGAGCTCCCCATCAAATTGGGAGCATAGCCATTGAAAGGCTTGGGAGTGAATTAGTGCATGTTAAAGTGGAGTGAATCCATAGGTGAGAACATCATGGTGACCAATGCAGAGTTGGCCAAGGATTTGTCAGAGAAAAATATCAAGAATAGGCTTCTTGAAGAAGAAATGGAGGAAATGAAGATCAAGATCGTAGAAGTGGTAGAAACTACCAGCAAGTTGAGAGAAGAAATGCATGAAGGGATAGATAAAGAAAAGAAACCAGTAGAAGAAGAGGTAGAACAAGAGGCCGACCCTCCTCTACCAGAGGAACCATTCCTCAAAGCACTCAAAGCATTGAGTGGGAAGGCTCTAGAAGGAATACCAGTATTCTCTAGTTAGATGGACACTAAAATGGTTATGGAATGTCTTGAAGGGATGGAGAATCACTTCGAGTGTAATGGGATTATAGAAGCACATAAGGAAAAAAAAGTCAAGTCAAGGCTAAGAGGGAAAGCACTCACATTGTGGAAGTTCTTGCAAGAAGAAAGATAGAAGGAGGGAAAGAAGCCCATAGAAAATTAGACAAAAATGGTTGCAAAGGTGAAGGAGAATTACCTTCCACAAGATTATGACATTCAACTGCATAAGAAAAGGAAAAAACTTAGGCAAAAAGACCTAGATGTGCCAGCCTATACCGAAGAATTTCAAAAACTTTTTCTTAGATCAAGAATCTAGGAGATAGAGAGTATAAAATTTGCAAGATACCTTAATTGATTAAGGTGGAACATTCAAGAGGAACTTAGTCTCTTTACCCTAACTTCCATTCATAGTTGTTTTCAAATAGCTTTGAAAGTGGAAGAGAAACTCAAGAAGAGGTAGGATTCTAGCTCCAGAGGTAGAGGAAGGGGTAGAGATAATAGAGGTGGCCATAGAGGAGGTTCAAGTGGAAGAGGCAGTGATAGTAGAGGACAAAGTGACTCTAGATATTCAGATCAAGGACAAGAAATAAGCAGTAGGGGTGGATACAATAACAGAGGAAGAAGTTCTTACAACATTGGCAGAGCAAGATCAGGAGGTTTTGGGAGAAGCTCTCACTTTTCTTTGATGAAATGCTACAATTGTGGATAGATGGGGCATCTTGCATATAGGTGTCCAGATAAACCAACATCCTCACAAGGGGAGAAGAATATATCTTATGTCCAAGAAGAAGATTGTTCTAAACAATCAGAGGTAAGTCTAGATTCAGAGAAAGGAGAACACCTTATATTGAGAAGAATCCTAATCAAGACACCCACCAAAGATGAGCACAAGAAGAGGGGGGCTCTTTTCAGAGTGAAGTGCAAGATATTGGGGAAAGTGTGCAAGGTGATCATTGATTCAGGGTCAACAGTTAATGTCATATCTAAGGAGGCAGTAGAGAAGTTGAAGCTCACCAGAATCCCACATGTGTGCCCCTATAAAGTTACATGGTTGAATAAGGGTCAAAACATCTTGGTGAATGAACAAGTGTGGGTAGAATTTTCCATTGGAAAGTATCAGGATAGGATACTATGTGATGTGTTTCCAATGGATGATTTCCATTTGCTTCTTGGAAGACCATGGTAGTATGACATAGAATCTGTCCATAATGGGAAAGATAACAAGTACTCCTTTAAGAAAAATGGGGTAACTTTCAAAATACAGTCTTTAATAGAAGAGGACATAGTGGAGAAGGCAAAATCCAGTGCCATGTTGATGAATGGAAAAGAATTCCTAAGGGATATGAAAGATGATGAAGTTGGCTATGCAATCTTGTTAAAGACAAAGGAGGAGGAGACTCATAAGCAAGAACCTATGCCAAAAGAGGTGAGAGAACTGTTGGATCAGTTTAAGGATATAATTTTTGAAGGTACACTAGCTTCACTACCACCAAAGAGGGAGATACAACATCAAATTGACTTCATACCAGGACCATCCTTGCCAAACAAAGCTGCATACAAGATGACACCAGAGAAAAACAAGGAGATAGCTAGGCAGGTGCAAGAGTTGTTGGATCAAGGACTGATTAGGAAAAGCATCAGCCCTTATTCTATCCCAATGGTGTTGGCTCCTAAGAAGGGAGGTAAGTGGAGGATGTGTACTGATTCTAGGGAAATAAATAGGATAACTATCAGGTATAGATTTCCAATTCCTAGAATAGAAGACTTGATGGATTGCTTGGGGGTGCTAAGTACTTCTCTAAAATTGACTTGAAGAGTGGGTACTATCAAATTAGGATGAAGGAAGGTGATGAGTGGAAGTCTGCATTTAAGACTATAGAGGGGTTGTATGAAAGGTTAGTTATGCCCTTTGGGATTACCAATGCAACAAGAACCTTTATAAGGGCGATGAATGAGGTCTTGAAGGACTATATAGGAGTTTTTGTAGTTGTCTATTTAGATGACATCCTCATATTTAGTAAAACCAAAGAGGATCATATGAAACACTTGGAGTTAGTGTTGAAGAAGTTGCAGGAGGAGAAACTCACCATAAATCTTGAGAAGAGTGAGTTCATGAAAGAAGAGTTAGTCTACCTTGGCTTTGTAGTTTCCAAGGGTGATTTGAAAATGGATAAAGAGAAAGTAGAGGCTACATTGAACTAGCCTACTCCTAAGATAGGGAAAGAAATTAGGAGCTTCCATGGGTTAGCCCAATTATATAGGAAGTTCATTAGGAGGTTTAGTGAGATTTATGTTCCAGTCCTAGAGACTATAAAAGGAGGATTGAAAACAAAGTTTGTGTGGACCAAGGAAGCTAATGAGGGGTTTGAGAGGTTGAAGAAGGAAGTGTCTACTCATCATATATTTTTGTTACCTAGATTTCATAAACCATTCATTGTGGAGTGTGATGTAAGCAGCATTACAGTAGGAGCTGTCCTAAGCCAAGGTGGGCCTGTGGCCTTTTTCAGTGAAAGACTAAATGAGGCTAATTCTAGGTACTCTTCCTATGAATTGGAGCTATATGCTCTTGTGCAAGCCTTAAAGAAGTGGAGGCATTATCTATTGCCTAAAGAGTTTGTTGTCTTTAGAGATAACCAAGCATTGAGTTACATAAACACTCAAGACAAGCTTAGCTTGAGGCACATAAAATGGATGGGGTTCCTATAGTCATATACTTTCACTATAAAACATAAGAAGGGGGTGAAAAAAAAAAATCATATGCCCTTAGTAGGAGACTACTCATCATCCAAGAGATTCAGTTGCAAAGTACAGGAGTTGAAGGTTTTAAGGACCTATATGAGGGAGATTCAGATTTCTCAGAGATTTACAAAGTGTGCAAAGATTTTGAGAATGACTTTCATTGTGAGTTTGCAGAGTATACATTGCAGAATGGGTTTCTATTCAAATTCAATCAACTTTGTGTTCCAAAAGGTTCAATGAGGGAGAACCTCATCCAGGAGAAACATAATGGGAGCCTAAGTGGACACTTTGGACTAAATAAGACATTGGACTTAGTGAAGAGGTTCTATTTGTGGCCAAAGATGCAAAAGGAAGTGAGAAAATATGTGGAGCAATGTGGCATATGTCAGAAGGCTAAAGGAACTTCATCAAATGCAAAACTTTACCAGCCATTACCCATCCCAAGTAGACCTTGGGAGTGCATAAGTATGGACTTCATAGTGGGGTTACCTAGGACTCCAACTAGTTTAGATAGTGTATTTGTAGTGGTAGACATGTTTAGTAAAATGAGCCACTTCATACCATGCAAAACTACACATTATGCCAGCCATATTGCCTACTTTTTCTTCAAGGAAATAGTGATAATTCATGGTCTACCAATGAGCATTGTTGCAGACAGGGATGTGAAATTCATGGGTCAGTTTTGGAAGACCCTATGGAAGAGACTAGGTACAAACGTATCCCATGGATCTGCCTATCATCCTCAAATGGATGGGAAAACTAAATGATGCAGACGGTAAGGGTGGTGGACAAGTTTTCAGTCAATGAATGATTCAACTTCAAGGTTTTCTACACTTCAACTATGCTTCAAAAGAATCAATTAATGAATACACCCTTCCCAAGGGAAAACAATGGTAAAATATATCTATTAACACTGGACTACAAAGGATTCAAATGGATATTGGGTTTACACCAACACCCAACACTTCAATCTTGAGCAATCTTCCTGAAACTCTTATTCTTTACTTATAACAACCGCAAATTCTTGTAATCCCAAAAAAATTATCAATAAAAACCTTTTGAACACCCAATCATATCAATCTACAACCTTTCATGTCCCTTGGATTCATTAATTCAATCTCAGAAAACAAATAAGCCAAAATACACCACCTTGCTGCCCTCTAGATAGACGTGTGAACAGTCATTAATAACTTTTTAACCAGATTGAATTTCTTCAATCCCTTCGGTGAGTTTGTGCGTAATTAGGATTTCTTTATTCTGTCCAAAGAACGTGAAGATCCAATGGTTCAATCCAAAGATATGACCCTCGCATCAGACTGTATTTTCTGCAACCCTCATTTCTGAACTTTTACCCTTTCTCCAAACTGTGATCACTCTTTTCTTATTACCTCTGCATATGCATTGTTAGGA
>MU228146.1:412071-423825 GCA_018584345.1 Thuja plicata | reverse complement strand
GACATTCTAACCGTTTATTTTCAAATATTTAAATTTTTAAACTATGAAAATGCTTTAGAAACCTTATTAATTGGATTTTTAAGAACTCCAAAGTTTTGCCAATACTTAGGAGACTTAATTCCAATACCCCTATAACTCTAAACTACCCAAAGACACCCTTGGACACTAATGGTCCATTTTTACAATGATTTTATCCTTTCAAGGATATAATTAAGTCCTTTAAGAACTTCCCAAATTTAATGAATTCATTACATCAATTGAGAACCATTATAGGTTCTAGGACTTTCCAATTGATCCCTTGACTTGGATTGTACATGCCCTTCCTCCGGTCCTCCTTAGATGTCTTTAAGGTCTTCATAGTCTTCATGCCTTGACTGAATGTCCTTGGTGCCCCTGCACCACTAAAGTAATCAATAGAGTTCTTGGGAACTTTCTTAGATGTCTGATAAAGGAATATGGAAAAGGATGGGAGCAAGTTATTCCACAAGCATAATTTTCCTATAATGATAGCACAAATAGGAATACAGGAAAAATTCCATTTGAGTTGTGTGTGGGGCACATCCAAGGGGTGTGATGGAGCTCAGATACCTCAAAGGATATGAGGGAGTTAGTGAGCATGTTGATGACTTCACACAATCAATGAAGGAAGTGCATGAACAAGTGCAAAAGACCTTAATGGAGGCCAATCAAAAGTTGAAGGCAAAAAGAGATGAGGGAAGAAGATATTTGCAGTTTGAAGCGGGAGAGTTAGTAATGGTGTTCCCATAAGGAAAGACTACAAAAAGGGATACCTAGTAAGCTACAGATGAAAAGAATTGGACCTTGCAAGATATTGGCTAAGTATGGGCCTAATGATTATAAGGTGGAGTTGCCCAAGGAGATGTCAATTTATCTAATCGTCAATGTGAAAGATTTGAATAAATATAAGGGGCCAGATATGGATGAGTTGCAGTACAGTATAGAGGTGCATAAGGATATGGGAGAGTTCAAGAATCTATAACAAGTCAAGCCACAAGTGGAAAGGATATTGGATTCAAGGGTGAAGAAGAAGACAAGACACAAAGTATATATGGAGCATCTAGTGAAGTGGAGACAACAACCAGAGTCAGAAGCCACTTGGATAATTGAGAGTGACTTCAAGAATCATGGAATCAGTGAGGAGTTCCTGACACCACAGGTACCTTAACTTTGTAGGGGGAGGATGGTGCAGGAGTACCCTAAGGTCTTTAAGTAGATCTTTAATTAGTTTTGGCTTGTAGGTTGGTTTGGCCAACCATCCATGAATAAGGACTAATCTATAAAGTCCCTAGTGTGTTTTCATGTGTGATTAGAGTTAGGAAATATTAGGGTTTGTATGTTGTTGAGTCTAGTTGATTCTAGGGGTCTAGAACCTAGAAGTCAACTCAAAAGTCAAAGAGTTGGCGAAAGTCCCAAAGTGGGAATATTTTTAATTTTTTAATTTTATTAATTCATTTGAGGTCAATTGGTAAGGTTTGGAACCAATTAGGACCCTCAAAGTTGAGAAAGTGACATTTTGACAAAAGTTGTCAAAGTTGTCATGACAACTTTTAAAGTTGTCATGACAACATTTCCTAGATTTTAGGAATCAGCTCTTATGATGCCCAAATCCTGACTAGAGAGTCTAGATAGGTGAGATGGAAGTATATAAGGTTATTTCAACACTAATCTGACAGTTAGAATTTATATTGTACGAACTGGTGTTTGAGAACAACTAATTTGCAGTGTAATTAAGTTACAGAGTCATCATCCATCACTATTAAGGATTAAATGGATTGAATGAAAGCATAGAGAGTGTTTGAAATGTAATTTATGAGTTCTTTGTAGCATTAGATTAGTTATTAGTTCTTTCTGGTTAGCTTTTGTTTAAATTCTTGCATTATGTGAGTTCACTGGCCAGTTTTGGTCCAGTCATGTAAAGAATCAATTTTCTTGGTGTTCTCATGGTTAAAAATCCATGACCACGTAGAATCCATTAGATAATTGTATATAATTTATAGATATGGCTTGTGGAGTGTGTGTGTGTGTAGGGGAATCTTGAGAACAATCAGGCCCTAGGTGAGTACTAGCTATTCTGGCTAGGGTAACTGAACAGTGCAGAGGCAATGGAGATTGTAGAGTGATTGGTATGTGCCAATCAAGGATAGAGGAGTGTATGGGAATGAAGTGAAGACCTTGTTATGGAAGGATAAGTTCTGAGAAACCCATTTGATAAGTTAAAGAAGCCTAAGAAACCAAACCAGTCTTCTTGCCCTAGAAACCCTTATTTTTAGGGGTTTGGTGAAAGTCCATTGTATCGACAAGATAGGAATCAGAGACCTAGAAAATCTTGAAGGGGAGGAAAAACCCACAAAGAATATGAAATTTTTTCTAGGGGTGTTAAGGGGTTTTAGGAAGAAAATCACCTTTTCAGTGATTAGGAGGGCTAATAGGCCTAAAAGGGCTACAAGGCCTAACAGGCTAGTAATTTGGAACTCGATTGGGAAATGGATGAAAGATCCACAAAATTGGATCTATAGTGGTTGGTCCATACCTAAGAGGAGTCTAAAAACCAATCCACAAGAATTTGACACCATTTGGGGTGTTAGGTGATCAGGGAAACCATGAAAGAATAGAGCTATGGAGAAGGGTTTAGTGAAGTGTTTGAAGTTGGTGGAGAGCTCCTAGTGTGTAAGGGGATCAGAGAGGCATCCTCTAGTTAGGATAGTGATAGAGACCCTAAAATAATACCAAGAGAAAGGTCTTAGAGAGAGCTATAAGGATCTAGGAGAGGAGCTCCCCATCAGAGAGCCTCAAAGAGATTTTCTGTCATAAAATGTAATGATTTTAATGTTCTTTATGCTCAAGCCAAGTAGGGAGAATGTACCATGGAAGAGAAAATAATAAAATACACATGAATATTTGATGTATATTTGTAAGATATGCATAGATTAGATGTATTCAGAAAGATTTGAAGACTTTCAAGAAAATGCACATAGCAGATTGCAAGCTCAGGTAGACAAATAAGAGATGTGGAAGAGCATACAAGGCATAAAAATCATTTTTATTGCTGAAACATGTGGAACTATTTAAGGCATGTTTTCTATTTAAAACAGTGCCTCTAGGATGTCACCTCAAGAAATGAGACAATTTGATTACAGAATGTGTGTGAAGCATGTTAGTTATTTTCCTAAATGCCAATGTGAAGTGTAGAAATAGAGGATGTACACAAGCTATTTTTCTTAATGTCTCAAGAAAATACCAAAGCATAAACTAAAGAACATTAAACTGTTTGATAAAGTGCATCAAAGGAATATACAAGCATAAACAAAGCATGTTGAACTGTTTGAACAATGTAAACCAAGTACGTTGAACTACAATGTAAATAAGATATGCTGAACTTTTTGGACAATGTAAAAAAAAAATGTTGAACTTATTTTAATAGAAATGCAAGGCACATTAATTATTTAATAGAATGATGTAAAGAGATTTCATTACATTGACTACAAGGATTATAAAAAAAGCATGCAAAATACTTTTAGATCTATTCAAACATGGTGTAACACCAAAAAAATAACATTAATCAAATGACAACCAAATATATAAAGGATCAAAGGTTGTCTCAGTGGGCATGCCACATGTATGAATGAAGGAAATTGAAAACCAAATAAGAGGTTTAGTTATTCAAACATCACAACAATGGAGTCTTTCAAATAAACACATGTAAAATAAATTTTAAATAACATAATGCATTTGACAAAACATTAATCAATTGCACTCTTATCTACCATGAATTTTGTAATCAACATTTTGGTGCGCTCAGAAGTATAATGCACTAGATGGCTAATGGAGAATGAAGATGTAGTATGAAAATAATACATACATACAACGCATGGAAAAGATATAATATGAAAATGAACATACATGCATAAATTCAATGCATGACAAAGACATAATATAGAAATAATACATACATACATACAACACATGCCAAAGATGTAATATGGAAATGATACATACATAGAACACATGACAAAGATAAAATAATCAGAAATGAACTTGTAGATATGTATTTATGAAATAGTTTTGTACAAAATATGGTACATTTCATCTCAAAAATTTTACAAAATCAACATATCTAGATCTACAATATGTCATATGCCATCTCAAAATGTGCCATATGGCATGTCAAAATAAGAAGTTCAACTAAAAATGTTTCTAGGAAATCCTATTCTACTGGCGAATGATCAAAGTGAAGTCTCTTCGAACTACTCTTTGGCTTTGATGGATCCTACATTCACACACAAAAGTGAAACCCCAAGTTAGATTACTTAATTTATATGGTTTCTACAAATAATAAATAAAAATTTAAAATCATAGTCAACAATAATAAAAAAATTAAAATTAAAATTGAACTCTCATGTACCTCACCTCTCTGTCTCCTCATGTGGTCAGGAGACCAAATATATGTCCTTGGTAGTGAAGGGACAATGCCACCAATGTTGACTCTGACCTGTATATATGTTTGCGAACATGATATTGATCTACAACTTATACTATTTAATGTTAAATCCTTGGTATACGTTACAAAAATAACTGAATTAACATTAAAACTTACTTGGTTGAACTTTCCTCAGGAAATGTCGGTTGGGTCATCAATGATACAAACCCTTGGTGTGGTAACTCCCTCGAACTAGGGGTGACCTACAAAAGTCAAATAGATACTTCATACAATCATGACTTGATCATATTAAATATATACTTGATAGTAAAATACACACAAATATATTTAGAAATATACGTACTGTGGGCTTTTCACTGCAAATTGAGATGCTTGTGACTCTATCATGGTGAACCGGTCTCACGACATCATCAGAAACCACCCTCTGTCAAATAAAACATGTAATTAAATATGAGTACGCACAAGTGACAAGTATACATGTATGCATAAACAATCTAAAATACGTAATTACCTTCCCCTTGTCAACGCCAGATGCCCGAAGCCCCTCACAATGCCCCCCAATGGCAACTAGTGAAACCTGCATCAACATGTAATAAGATGATCATAAAAATTAGAAAACACATGTATAGTACTATTATAATAAAGGAAACCAATGAGTACATTAAAACATATGTATCATGGAAGTTTCAAGGCCAAATGAAATGGCCGAAAGCATGGACCCCTCCACCTGTGTCATCTCCTCCTATGTACTGGACATAAATGAAACACATAAAAAAACATTAGTGGGCAATCATTATAAGAAAATTATATTAAAAATATGAACGTTTAAAATTAAATACAATATAATAAGATAATTGTTTACTCTTACTATAACAGGAATCCATGGCTATGTATGCCCCTCATGCACATCTCCAAGGGGTGCTTCAGTGCCTGTAGTGTGTTGTGTAGCATCGTCCACCTTGAAGACGTAGTTATATGCATCACTATCATTCAGGGGACCCAAGCACATATTCTTGCACATAATGCAAGTATGGGGCACACAAAAATGTGAGCTCGTGGAGGATGTGGAAGGGCCAGAACCATCAGCATGAGGAGGCAATAATGCCACACTCTACCTAACCAGTAGATCACTCAAGGTGTGAATGGCTTGAATAGTCTATGATCCGGTCTCAGAAATAATATCAGGATGTTGCACTATAGGAGGTGATGAAATCTCAGGAGAGGGACATATGTGTAGGATTTTACCCATTGTGCCCTTGTCCTATCCTGAGGAGCACCTAAGCCTACGCCCTGGTTCTGTCTCATGCTCCAATAATTTACCTTATGACCAAGCACAAATTTAGCATACAATTTTCTAATGAAATAGAATGGGACATCCAAATTTTTGTGGGGTGCTCTATCAAAAACCATCCACCAACGATCCCAAAAGTTGTCACGTATTGCATCATTTGTGCACCATTTAATTGACAACTTCATTTTTTTAGGGTCCACTTTTAAACCAATTTTCGGATCAACAAAATTGTTACATATGTCATGTTTTATTATATTTAGATCCATAACTTGATCATAGTCAAGCCCGTCATCAAACTGGGTATGCATGGATCCACACCAAAGAAGTGCAGCATTATGTTGTTCTGTGAGTTTCTCCATGCTTTCAATAATTGAGTTCAACATAGAAAATTTGGGGTGCAATGTGGGGATATTGGCATATGTGGTTTGATATCCTCTAAGATGATTTAGATTGTCTCCAATGAGATCCTGTAATCGTCGAGGGTTAGAGACTGGTTGGTCTTCTGAAGGTGGGGGATTGTTTTGAGGTGGTTCTGGGTTGTTCGCGGACTCATTGGGAGGGTTTTTGAATTGGTTTGAATCCATGTCTGATTCAAAAACAATAAAGAATAAAGAATATCAATTTCAACCCTAGTTTTTATCATTTCAACCCTAGTTTATAATCAATTTTAAAAAACAATAAACAATATCATTTCAACCCTAGTTTCTTTTAAAAACTACAAATTTTAATTCAAAAATTAAAAACAACAATGAAACTTATAAATTTAACTTACCTCTTTACTGTAGAAAATCAGATATATGATCTCTAATAGATATATGATATGCTTGCTTGTCTACTTCAATGTTTTCACAATGAAAATGTTGAACGCACTCGTGGGCAACAATATATTTTCACTGATGAATATCGGATATCCGATATCAAATATTGGATATTATTAGACATCTGATAATGCTTTAGCTTTGTCTTTTGGCTTTGCCAGGTGTAGTGACACCCAAGCATACTAAAAATTCAACAAACTTTTGGGTGCACTTTTGGATGAGTGAAAAGCTCATTTTTTCACATCTCCATTTTTTGGCATACCATGATCCTGCACATACCCATATGTAGCACAAAAAGTGTACACATAAAATTTCTTATGTCCTGAAGAAAACATGTAATACATACATTATGAAGCATAGACATGAATTCACTTAAGTCATTCATGTAGCTCGTACACATGAATTTAGGTTATGAATCACATACATGAATATACATGAAATACACACACAAGTACATTAATTTATAGAAACACACATGCATATACGCAAGTCATGTGAAATAAGAATACACTTAAGGCATAAACATCCAACCAACAAATTCAAGGATCAAATTTGAAGTTTCATATATAACAAAATGAACAATAAGCTAGGATATATCATATATGGCATACATGCCAAATCCATAATAGAGTTACAAAAAATTGACCACAACTACATCTATTTAATGTCTCAATATATCTATGACTGTGGTGGATCATCAAAATTGTGCTTCTTCAAATCAACACTTGGGTCACTAAGTCTCTGCACAAGCATAATTCAAATGTTAAGCCATATATCTTATCTCAAAACAATATCAAAATAAATAAATATTGGGCTCTAATTTGTTGACAGTTGAATTATTGATTACCTCATCTCTTTCTCCCATGCTTGGGCTGAGTGATAAATGAAATGGGCTTCGTCATGGGCGAGAGGGACTCCTAGAAAAATGGAGAGGTAGAGGAAGGATGGGCAGTCTTGAAGGGTCCTATAACAGGAAAAATAAATAATACAAAATACAAGTTATAAAAAAGCAATAATAAAAAAAAAGAAATGCATGGACTAAAAAGAAAATGCATACCACAACATGAGTTGGAACTCCTGTGCAGGAGGGAGCCAAAACCATTGATGAATCAGTTCAGACCTTTTCCTATATGGTAAAATAGAAAAGATGATATAGTCGATAAAAACTAGATAATGCAAAAAATGTATACACTAGATAATACAAATGCATACCGAAGCCTCAGCTAGATCTCCCATGCTTGGGTTGAATGATAAATGAAATGGGCTCTATTGTGGGCGAGAGAGACTCCTAAAAAAATTGCGAGGTAGAGGAAGGACGGGAACTACTGAAGGGTCATATAACAAGAAAAATAAATAATACAAAATACATGATAATACCACAACATGAGTTGGAAATCTTGTGCTGGAGGGAGCCAAAACCATTGATGAATCAGTTCAGACCTTTTCATGTATGGTAAAATAGAAAATATGTTATAGCCGAGAAATACTAGATAATGCAAAAAATGTATACACTAGATAATACAGATGCATACCAAAGCCTTAGCTGGATCTCCTATGCTAGGCAAGGGATCCCTACAAAGTGGAGAAGGGAGTTGTAATAGGTAAATGAGAATTCACATGCAAGTTAATAACCCAAACTTGATGACAATCAAGTTATAAAACTATAAATGCATGTACTCATCTCTAAAAAAAGGTTTAATATGTATATAGAAAAAATACATACCATAATATCATATGGCTCTACTATACTCATATGAGGATTCACCTCATTTGAGGTAGCTATGACCAATTTTTGTATGCAAAGTCATACCAAATGACATACTAATATAGAAACATGATTTCTAAAATATTATTTTACAAACAAGAATGTGATTGAAAGTAAATATGAAAACATGTTACCTCCTCCCTCTCCTGAACATCAGTAGTGTCGGGTTCATTCATTAGTTCAATGAAACCCAATTGATTCTACGTGTATACAATAAACAAGTCAAGCGTATTCGTCAATATAGACTACACTGAAATGTTCATAAGACATTTCAACAAATATACTTAAATTGGACTTAATCCCTTTTTTTGTTTTGGTGTCCTTGGTGATTTTTCCTCTTTCCTAATGACCTTGAGCTTTGTGGGGTAGGCTAACAAAAACAAAATTAACATAAGAGAAATAATATGATACCGCACGGGTTCAACTAAAACTATAAACAAGAGGTGTGCAAAATATGATACCACATAGCTGTGTAAGAAAAATTCAATGGAAGAAAGGGTGACATCATCAATCTCATAAATATGAGCCCCTGAGAAGCCCTATAAAACACCAAATAAATATGTAATCAATAGTTTACAATCAAGATTATGACTCACTTGAATTCCACAAATGCTTATGCTCCACAACTCTATTATCACAAGTTTATAAAAAATTTTTACGAACCATTATTACAATAGAAAAAATTTCTCTTCTTTCACACACAAGACTATTCTTTAAAAAATTTGTAGTCATAGTTAGAGAAGGATGGTCTAGATTGTATTCATGGAGGTCAGAGGTTAGGACCACTTTTGCAGCAGGTAATAAGACTGTTACTGCTTGGTAGTGAGTATTTTTTAGCGTGTTTACCCTTAGCATGGGGGGATTTGGAGTGCTTTTAGGTTGAGAGTAGGTGGTATGGGTAGTGATTAAAATATTTTGGGTGCTTGTGAACCTATGGTGTAGAGGGGTTCTTGTCTATGGTGAAGATATAGACTAGTATATGGGGACTATCCTAGTATGATGGTAAAATTCCAGAGAGTAGAATTTACTGAACTAGCAAGTGAATGTGCTTTGAGCGATAGGATAAGGACCTTGTGATGAGTTCAGGGTTTCTTGGGGTGTCTTAGAAGTTATATGTTGGGAGTCTTCAGAAGGCCATGAAGGTGTATTGAAGGATTGAGGGCATTCATAATCAGTGAACAATCAGAGATTGTATTCATGATTTTGAACAAGAAATAAGAGTAAAAGAATGATGGTTGGATATTCCAGATGATGTTCAAGGTTGATTCAGAAGCCAATAAATGATTGGTTGGGGTATGATTCTATGTATGAGTTCAGAATTGGTTGAATTGAGTCCAAGGATGGAGGGCAGGAGTTCAAATCAGTTTGAGTCATGATGGCTGGACAAGGAAGTGAACTTGTTCAAAAGTATGATGTCTAGGTTACCAAAAGTCAAGGATCTTTGTTGAAGCCTTTGCATTCAACCTAATTCATTGAGGGAGTACCATCCTTTTATGAATTCCTTGAGTTGAATTACATTAGAAAAAATTCTTTGACGATAAAGCAATAGCAAAGAAACATACACTAATTCTTTGACTACAATAAGTTACCACCATACAAATTATTAAGATATGATATTTTGAAAACAACGTATTATTATATTTTATGAATATTTATAAAATATTACCTCAGGTGTTCCAGCTACCCATCCACATCTACTAGAATGAGAACTCCTTGGTGTGCTCATACCACTAGCTGCACCCTACAATGCATATTATTCATGTATCAATTTAGATTCTTCTATACATAAAAATTTATTTACTTATAATAGATTTAGGTAATTAATTAAAATAACATGTCAAAACACTAATTTAAACAAACTTGTGTCCTCTCTATACCAAACACCACTGACAAAAGATCATGTGTGAGGGCCATATCCTTATTAGTGGATGCCTGACACCTTCTCCCTCAATGTACACATGAATGGGATTTCAAACCATCCACACTAGTATGACTATCTACCCCATCACACATACCATTACAAATGATGAAAATATGCTCAATGGGCTGGGCTGGCCCTACAACCGTATCTGATGATAATGGAGTTGGCACAAGATGAGATGGTCCTAATGGGGCATATGATGACGATGGAGATGGCACAGGATGGGATGATTCTAATGGCACATTTGATGAAGATGGAGGTGGTGCAGACACTGATCCATCCTCTCCTCCAACTAACTAAGTGCCATGTTGTATAATGACACCAGTCAATGATGTAATTGCATGAAGAGTTTGTATATCCATAGACTCCTTCACCACTACTGGGACCACAACATGAATGATGGGTTTTCTCATAGTATGCCTCATCTCTTATGGTCAGGTAATCCTATGTACCCCAGGTCTATCCTGCACAAAGCCTCTCCCTCTACCTTGGAACTCATGAAAGTCAGTTATTTGGCTTCTCACCAAAGGATAGACTCATAGTTTAGCTTCCTCAAAAAATATAAAGGCACCTCATTATTATTACAAGGTGGTTGGTCAAATACCATGTACCACCTATACCAAAAAGCTAATTTCATCCCCCTATGAGCACACCAGTGTATAGGAAACCATTTTGTATTATCTTCTAGGGAGTTGTTAGTATTAGGACCAGTTAAAAGGGTAGATATGTCACATTTTTTTATGGATTTTCTTTTCACATCCTCATATGATAAACCATCAGCATAATATGTACGAAATCTATCCCTCCATGAACCCATTTTATCACCTCTTGAGACACCTCACTTGCACTATTAGACATTTGTTCTAATGTAGTGGCGAGGCTAGAGTGATGCTGAAGACCGGAAGCCTTCAACCTATTGACTAATATATTAATTTATGCACTATTTTGGTTTAGAAATTGTACGAGGTCCTCTTTTGTTATATTTACATGACCTAATGGAACATGTGGAGGGTCTATGGGTGGCAATGGCTATGGACAAGGAGAATTTTGAGGATGGTTTACTATAATCACCTAAAAATGGTCACCTAAACCCTAGACCCCCAATCTCAGCATTTAATCAAGAAACCCTAACCTTGATTAAACCTAAGTCCTAAATCAAATAGGCAATTATCAAATTCAAACTGATCTGACCTAAACCCTAGGTCCTAATCGACCATCTTACTTGATTAATTAATTAATTCCTAAAATCACATTACATTGGCAAATAAACTTTATACTATTATTTAATTGATATTATGACATATTAATTAAACAAAAATTATAAAATTGTCATTTAAATAAAAAAGGAATTAAATTAATTATAAAATCATAAAAGTGCATTCAAAATCAATTAATTTATTAAAAATGCATATGACATCATCAAATCCAGTTAACTGATTTATCAAAATGGAAACAATCCAGTTCCACTCAGTTAACTGATTCTCTACTGATTATCATTTT
>MU228146.1:353115-400780 GCA_018584345.1 Thuja plicata | reverse complement strand
TAAGAGCATCACCGGATGAGATGTCTTTGTTACTTCTTCTCATATCTTCACTAAGCAAAGTAGCAACCACTTCATCGTAGACCAGCTTCTTCGTTGTGGAATTTGAAGTGCTAACAGCTGTAACTACAGGATCCCAACTGTCAGGTAAGGAACACAACAAGATGATGGCTTTGGCTTCATTATCTTGTGTCATACCCGAGGTTGCTTGACATAACAAAGTGTTTAAATCATTTATATGATTTGACATCGCTGCCCCTTCCTTCATTTTCAGCTTGTAGATTCTCTTCATAATGAAGATTTTGTTTGCAACCGATGTCGTCTCGTACATGCTCTGAAATTTATCCCAAATTTCTTTTGTTGTCTTTTCGTTCAAGACATTGAACAAGACATTTTGTGACAGCGAAAGAAAAATTGATGCCATTGCCTTGTCATCAATCTTCTTCCAATCTTCATCTGACATCGCAGTTGGTTTCTTCGTTTTTCCTTCAAGCGTGATTGATAAATCTTGCTTGATCAGTAAGGAACGCATCTGCACTTTCTACGGGCTAAAGTTCTTGCCTGCAAATTTCTCTATTTTCATATCCTCCATTCTCAGGAAATTTAATCACTGAATTTCCAATCAGCTGTTCGCCCAGCTCTGATACCAATTGTAGAATTGAAGAATTCGAAATGAAAAAATAGAGTTACAGAATAAAAGAGTAGATTACACATAAACACATAACACACTGTTTATCGTGGTTCACCACAATAGTGGCTACATCCACACCGAGAGCAGAAGAATGTATTAACTCAATTGAATGTTTTACAATGAAGAGAGGAGCCAAATATATAAGCTCATAACCAAGCAGCTGAAGAGGTAAAGGCAGCAACAGGACAAATGTCCGTCAGCCTTCCAATCCCAACACAATTATGGTATTGATATACGACACATCTAGATTGTGTTTATTGTTCCAACATATTACTTTATATATTTTATTTTGACTAGTTTGTTTAGGAAGTTCTTCACACATAAGAATATTCCATTTGATCCTCTAGTTGGATGACAAGTCTTACTAGATTTAAAAAAATATCTCTAATTTTTAATTGAGCAAGTACTTTAATTAAATCACTTGTGAGAGTTAGAAGATGTTCAAATAATTATTCATTTAAAGGACCTTCAAGTAGCAGATATCTAAAATTCTTTTTGTTACCTGACAGATCATTTATAATGTAGAAATGTAACTTTAATTACAATTGCTTTGATATCTTTATCCAAGTATAGATTTTAGAAATGTGTACATGTAATTTATTAAACAAAAAGTGATCATTTATTACAATATTAGAAAATATAATTAGATAATACAATCTTAATGATAGATTGTGGAAACATTGATACTAAAATATTACACACAACTTCATCCAAGAAGCTACACATTGTTGTCATGAATGTAGAAATCTCTTAACACTTACACATAGCCATCTTATATTTTTCACAAAACAGATTATTCTAAATTATATCTTCTTCTTATATCATCTCCAAATAAATTTTAATTACCTTACATAGAAGAGCCCTTAGACTGAAATCTTCTCATTAAGAACCAAAGAAGTTAAAACCAAAAACTAAAAAATATATATTTCTCCAAATTAAGAACTTTGCATCCATAATTATTCAGTAGAATTAGAATGTAAGAGCAGGCTACCATATTTAACGAGCTATGAATGCTTTGTACCATTTCATATCTGTCATTTTGACGAAGGGAGGAATAGTTAAAGAGCAGAAAGAAAGCAATAAGTAGTGTATACCGTGGGACAGCCAGGCATTTGGTGTGCTTACCCAACTCCCATTGAATTGTGTAAAGCTCCCCCCGTACTGTGTCTCCCATGCTGCACCGTTCGATTATGATGGCGCTGTGAAGATGCATTCTGCTTTTATCTACGTCGCTTTCACCATAAACGCGATCGACCTAAACCCGCGGCCCCCATAATTCACGTAATTGCACCGTCCGATGGACCACGCCACCTCAAATGAGTGAAATCATAGTGCAAATTGCTTCAATTTTAGTCCAACCAACACTACACCCCACGAGAAATCTGCCACGCACCCTCTCCCATGGAACGTTGACTGTAGTTGTAATCTTTGAAAATATGTGCAATTGATATTCATTTACCACGAGTAAATAAGGAATTAAATATATGATATGAAGTAGGGAATGGGTTCTAATAATTATTATAATTAACTTTGTGTACCTTAAATTCTTAGGGTACATTGGATTTTGACCATTTTCTTTTTATTGTCTTTGTATGCAAATCCATTGCTGGTAATTACTGCTTAGGTTTTTTAGTAGTAAAGACAAATATTGTGGGATTCATTATGCATGCAAGGGTCAAAAATTGGTTATGTTAAAGTATTGTCCCATACCATGTTTGCTATTGCCCTGTTGTTCATTTTGACAACCAAATAATTGGCACAATTTATCCAATACTTATGCATAAATGACCCAATAACTGTTGGTACCAATAAAAGTTGCACAATTGATGTAATTACTGATTTTTTTCAGCTATTAGGTACACCAATGGGCAATTATTGGCCCACTAGATAATTTTTTAGTGGGCTTTTAATTATCGAAATAATAATGAATGGTAATTGGAACATTGGCGGTAATTGGGCCCCTTCCCTACCTAAATCAATAGCGAAGACTAAATGAGCTAAACTCCAAGGATTTTAATGAGTGTTGCTTCAAAGTATCTAATTTTTCCAATGTGCGGCAAGAATTATGTGGAATGTAAATGTAAGGGTTTTATTTATAAATTTGAGACTTCCTTAATTATCATGGTTTAATGCATTGATCAGAGCTTAGTTCTTTATAGGGCAAACTATTTTATAATCTCTCCAACAATGTGCAACTGACCCTTATCTGCATTGCGAGCCAACTAAGAGCTGAACCCATTAACTGAGCTACCCAAAACAACAACTAGGATTGAGTGAACTAACCAAAAGAACTTAATGAATATCCCTTAAAGTATGTATTGATTTCTAAGGGATGACTGGTATGTTTCATTTATAATATTTGATACTTATTTAATCATAGTTTAGTCGGGCAATAAGAGCTTAATTCTTTATAAGACAAGCTCACCTATTATCTCTCAAATAATGTACAACTGACCCTTATCCATATTGTGAGCAAATAAAAACTTAGATCCTATCTGAACCACCCAAAATAACAAGCAAAATTGAATGAGCTAAACCAAAGATCTTAATGAATACCTCTTAAAGTATCTATTATTTTTGAAGAGACAAATATAGAACCTAAAAGCTGAGACTTCCTTTAGGTATCATGGTGATGAATATGGATCACGGAGTAATTTGAAATAAAAATCCTCATAAGAACTGGTGTACGGAACACTATAGATGCTCTCTGGAATGAATGTACACCTTAGAAAATCTGTGTTCAATTTATTAGAGTTAAATTCAAAGAGGTAGAAGAAAAAAATCATGTAGAAAGTACGTTCATAATGGTGTGCTTTCGGTGGGTTCATATGCATCTTGCATATATATATTCAAGCTTCCTTCTCTATTCTTGCAAGGTAGGATGATGAGATGATGGGAATGGAGAAGAATGATATGAGAATGATAGGAATAGTGGGAATTCTAGTGCTCTTCTTCATGAGCTGGTCTGTGGGGGTGACGTCACAGTCGAATTCCTCAATGGCTGTTTTTATCTTTGGAGACTCATTGGTCGACAGTGGGAATAACAATTACCTTGTTACCTATGCACGGGCAGATTTCACTCCTTACGGCATAGACTTTCCTGATCGTCGAGCCACAGGCCGCTTTTCCAATGCAATGAACATTGCAGATCTTACATGTCTCTATTTCCTTTACATTGTTTTCATGCTTAATCATATTGGATTTCAACAATACATTAGATTTCAACAATATAGAATTTAACAATATAGATGTTATAATTTTTATAACAATGTTTGGATTACATTCTATAGTCTTCATTATAATAAAAGTATTTTTTAATTCGGATTACATTCTATAGTCTTCATTACAATTAGAGTATTTCTTAATTCGGATTAAATTCTATAGTCCTCATTACAATAAAAGTCTTTCTTAATTCAATTGTGTGATAGTTTTTGTATCAAGATTTCGGATTGCATTCTATAATTTGTTATCAAAATGAAAGAATGCATATAAAATACTAAATTTGGTTGGTTTCATGCTAGTGAGTTGTATTGAGCTTCTGAAGGTTTTACATCTTTGTTGTAATATTTCAGGTGAGATGTTGGGAGTTGAGCCTGTGCTGCCTTATCTGAATCCCAGTATAGGGACACCCAACAACTTACTCCGTGGAGCTAATTTTGCTTCCGCAGGTGTTGGCATTCTAAATGATACGGGAGTCCAATTTGTAAGTTCATGTTATTTATGTTTTGAGTGTTGTTTAAAGATTAGAATGTGTGAGAATATTTTGTATCAATGTTTTCGTTTCAAAGATATAAGATTTCTACAATCTATAGGTAAAATTGATATTATTTTGGATTTGATTGTGTTTAAGCTTTTTCATCAACGTTTCAGATCATACTCTCTCATCCATCATTAGAATGCAAATGATGATAGATCATGAAGTGCCCAATCAATTTCACCATTTATTGTCAAGTTGGTAGAACTCAAATAAACAAAGATAATGATGCAAAACATATTGATATAGAAAACTATCACATAATCAAATTGAGAAACATTAAAAAGATGATCATGACAACAAGACCTTTCAAATCTTGAAGTCATTATCGTGAGAAACGGTGGTGATTGTGATTTTCACATGAGATGTGTGCATGCAGGGGGCCATTATAAGAATGCCGTTGCAATTGGAGTATTTCAGGGAATATAAAGAAAGAGTGGCTGCAATAATTGGACGTTCTGCAACAAACCGGATGGTTGCTAATGGAGTCCTCTCCATCACCCTTGGTGGGAATGACTTCGTGAATAACTATTACTTTCTTCCCGTCAATGCCAGAACTGTCGAGTATCCTAATGTAGCAGATTACATCAACTTCACTGTTTCCGAATATAAAAAAATTCTCCAGGTGACTACTCTTTCTTCCCTTGCTAACTCTACCGATTCAATGCATTGCTAGCTGTAATATATATTTTCAATATGCCCATCTAAATATTATTAAGAGATTCATTTCTAAAAGACTAATTTTATTTACTAAAATGTTATATTATATAATTTGAAAAATATTGATAAATGATTTAGAAAATTAGTTATTTTATATTATTTTGAAATTATCCATAAATGGTTTAGAAATTTAATCATTTTGTATTATTTTGAAATTATTGATAGATGGTGTAAAAAATTAATTAATTTGTAGAGGTGTTATTTTGTTTTATATCAGGCACCATTACATTCTATTGTTATTGTCATTATAGAATGTATTTCGACATGAATTAGTATATATATTTTAAATATATTTATGTAAAGAAATGTGGAAAAATATCAATTTAGAACTATTTTATTTACTTGAAATTTATATTATTTTATTTTTAAATTATATTTATCCTATATAGGATACATATATTCTATTGTATTTATCTTGTTAAGTAGGAAATATTTTCCATAACAAGTCAAATTATGATATTGCTATTAAAATTGGATTTTGTAGTTTTCAAGTTAAAATCATAGACCCATGTTTGATGAGTAAAGGTTCAACCCATCTCTCATAAGAATGGTATGCAAAAATCTATCATTAGGTAATTCTAATTTCTCAAAATCAATTATTTACATCTAACTTTTGTACATTTGAAATTGACATTTTATTTAAAAAATTTGAAATTGACTTTTTTTTCATAATATATTTTTTTTTGTTATGTATATTTAACATTTCATTTTACATTTGAAGTTTTATTATTTAATAATTTTAATATCTGAAAATCAATAATTTATATCTAATTCTTTGTGTTTGTAATTTTATCTTTTTATTATTATTTAAACTTCATTAAAAATTTAAAAAAAAACTATTAACTATTTTAATGGGATTAATGACTATTAATAAAATATTTTTTGATAAATTTAATTAATTATTAGTTTCTTGTTTAGTTTCTAAATAATATATAATATCTATACATCTATTTAAAAATTATAATCTTACTGATGATAAATATTTGTTTTTAAATAATTTTTATTTGCAAATGTTATGTTTATAAGTAAATACTAATATTTCTTAACATTTAAATTACTTCAATTTTAGGTCAATAGTATTACTAGATCTACCTAAAAATCAGAATTTTGATAAAGACATTTATTTTTGTGTAGTGTTTATTTTGAAACTATTATGTTGGTAATTCAATATCAATACTTTGACTTGAAAATTACTTAAAATTTAGATAGAATGATATTTATACTACAATTTTGATGGAGACATATATTTGTTTTCATTAGTGTTTTTTTTAAAATATTTATTTTATATTTTGAGTATAATCGTCTTAAAATTAATTAGATAAAATAATTTCAATATATCCACTTAAATAACATAATTTTGATGAAAACATTTTTTAAATGTGGTATTTATTTTAGATGTATTATTTGTATGAGTTTGACTTAAAATTTATATAAAATGATATTTATACTAAAATTTTGATGGAAATATAAATTTATTTTTATATGATCTTTATTTTAGAAATATTTTATTTATTATTAAATCTTAATATTTTGATGTATAAATGACTTCAACTTTATTAGGTAAAGTAGTATTAATACATTAAAAAAATTATAATTTTGATGAAGATATATATTTGTTTTTATGAGGTGTTCATTTTGAAAATATAATTTTTTTATAATAAAAAATCAATATTTTAAAATGTTAATGACTTAAATCTAGATAAAATGGTATTTATACTATAATTTTGATGGAGACATATATTTGTTTCTATGTGGTGTTTATTTTGAGAAAATAATATTTATAATCACCTATCAATTTGTTGTCTTATAAATGACTTCAAATTTATTAGATATAACCATTTGAATACATCTACCTAAAAATCATAATTTTAATGAAGACATATATTTTCTTTTATGTGATGTTTATTTTGGAGATATTGTGTTTATAATTAAATATCAATCTTTTGACTTGTAAATGACTTGAAATTTAGATAAAATGATATTTATACTATAATTTTGATAGAGACGTACCTATATATATATATATATATATATATATATATATATATGGCATTAACTTTGAAAATATTATGTTTATTATTAGATATTGATGGATATATATATTTGTTTTTATACGTTGTTTATTTTGAAAATAAATGATTTCAAATTTAGATAAGGTATGATTATTAATTGTGTAATTTTTAAGTCAAAGTCATTGATCTAGGTTTCATGAATAGTGGTTCACAAAAACTCGTCTCTTATGAGAATGAATGGAACACATGGAGCTCCTTGCAGGAAACTCTATGGTTAAGCAATCGTACTTAGATGGGCGACCTGACCTTCTGGGAAGGCCCATTGCTTCACCTCTGTGAGCATTACCTAGACGCAATGAGCATTCATTCTCGTGAGAGATGGGTTCTTGTGAACTACCACTTATGAAACCTAGGTCAATGAGTTTGACTCAAAAACTAGACAATTGAATTTGATAGCAATATCACAATTTGACTTGGTGTAGAAAATCTCATACTTATAAAAATAACATTTTTTATCAACACACTCACATCATTACACTCCTCACTTTTCTCTACCTTTTATACATTTTAGCGGCTATATGAGCTGGGAGCGAGGAGAATAGTGGTGTCAGCGGTGGGCCCATTGGGTTGCGTTCCTGCACAGCGAGCGCTAAGAACGTTGACCGGTGAATGCGATGCCACTCTTCAGAGAGTCGCTGTGCTTTTCAATGCTGGAGTACGTAGAATAATCGATGAGCTCAACACCCAATATGGCGCCACTCTCTACACTTTTGCTAATAGTTACGATGCGACACTAGACTTTATCAACCGTCCTCAAGCATATGGTAATTAAGCCTAAACCCAAATACACGCTTTCATCTTTGCACCAAAATCATTTTAGAAATTGTGATATTTTGTAGTTTTTTTTTTAATAAAACTCATTGACCTATATTTCATAAATTAGTAGTTCACAAAAACTCATCTCTATTTTTTTTTACTACATATTTGGTATTGAAAATTGCAGGGTTTGAGACGTCTCAGTACTCTTGCTGTGGGCAAGGGCGATTCAATGCGATAGGCCTGTGTTCGTCTGTGTCTCCTGTGTGTCCAAACAGAAGCGTGTTCGTTTGGTGGGATGAATATCATCCCACTGAGAGAGCCAACAGAATTATTGTCAACAGCTACTACAATGGTGGGACCTCTGCTATGTATCCCGTCAACCTCAAAACCATGCTTAACATCAAAGACTGATTTGTTTCATGGCCTCCATTAATTGGTGGTCTCATCACTGGATAAAAAACGACTTGCCTTTCTTAAATCAATGAATAAAGCGGTAGTTGTTTGTTGTTATAATGTTCGTTGTACTAATCGTCCCTCTTTTGTTTGTTCCTATAAATGGTGCTTGGAGGATTACCATCATTTGCCCAATTTATATGGGCGTCTCTGTAGGCCAAATTATTAATGGTATACTTTATAATGTATAATTTTTTTATATAAATTCATGGTAGCATGTGGTTTTTCTAGCTGAATTGTTTACATGTGTTGTTTTACTTGGATCTAAAAATATCTATTCTCTCTCTCTCACCGTTACCTTAATGTTTTTGGAATTTGTAATTTGGAAGATGATTGGGCTCTTACACGTCACAGGATTTATCGTCGAATAACCAAAAACAAATATAGAGTTAAAAGTTCCTTTTTTTTATGACGAGAAGTCCTGCTGGTTGTATGGTCGCATTCAGGCATTTTTGTAACGAAATATATATTTAAATTCGAAGAAGACAACCTTATGTCTATAATTATTTTGAAATATGATATTTCTAAGTATTTGAAAAAAGGAAAGGAAAGGTCCTTTTATACAATATGTGACTACCCCCTACTCTTTGCGGGAGGCATCCATTATGATACAAACCAGACATACATAACAGAAATAACAGGAATGAATAACTATCATAAAAATTATTTGGCAGTTTTCAAGAATGAGTCAAACTTAAATTAAATATAGGTGGATGACTCAATGGTAGAGCATTTTTTATTTACCATTTTAATAATATATGGAAGACTCTAGGCTTGATTTTTGGCTGGTTCATAGAAAGTTTAACATGATACCAAATTAAGAAAACTAAGTCAAGCTAGAATCTTCAAGAACTTGCAGTATGTCTCAAGGGGGTGCGGAATATAAGCCATTCAAATACCAAGACGATCGATAGTTCAATAGAAGAGCGCATAGTGACAAATGAGGAGTCGTATATTCGACTCTAAACTGATCCACACAAAGTTTAACAACCAATAAAATTTAAGCACAAAATACAAGAATCAATATAAAATTAGTTTTTTTTTACATATTACTATAACTACAGCAACTTAAGCATCCTCTTTTTATTCTCTTTTTATGTTGATAAATGTTACCCTTTAATAGGCAAGAAGCTCCCCCAACTTGTACTTAAAAATCAAGGGTCAAGATTTAAGAATATGTTACAAAATAGAAATTAAAAAAAACAACCATGTCTATTTTGGTATATCAACTTGGTAGGGTCATAAATTCTTGCTTGTTGGACAAAATTTAGACTTCCTTACACCATTGAAAATATTTTCAAAGACTTCTAGTTAGTCCCTTTGAAATAATTCCTTTGTCGATACATTTTAAAGGCTTGAGAATGCATTTGTCTCTATAGACTTCCAAAAACGTGATTTACTGAAATGTACGAAATACCAAAAATTTAGAGTTTTATATTTCCATCATTCATTATGCGAATGTCATTCTTGAGTGCTCTTGAGTTTCTATTGAATCATAGGCCAAGCAAGACTTTGCAAACATTTGCAATGTGGCTCAAGGGGAGTTTTAGAAATATAAGCCACACTCAAACCAAAGATGGGTCGAGCACCCAAAGGATTAGTATCTCAATAGAAAATTACACAACAACAAAATGAGAAGTCCTATATTCAACTCGAAATTGATCTATAGAAAGTTTGTCAAGATCATGTTTGATATAAGTATACTAGCTTGAAGTTGAATTCCTCAAATCCCTAGATATAGTGAATCAAAAGAGGGAACATGCAATCCATAGTCATCAAGTGATCGTTACTATGATTTCTATCTACAATTGTATGTGCATTAATATTATAGAAATATTTATACGCTTTTTATTAACTAACCAATTCTTATCTGCTTCTCACTTGTTGATGCAACGCTCCTTCTCCCTAAAGGTCTGGGCTTATTTATTTAGAAGATGGAATCTCAGTTGGGTTTTCCCTACCTCTACTCTAGATTTTGTGAACAAATGGTGTTGTCCCTTATTTAATCATGTTCTCAAGGTCCTCTGGTGCCTTATACTCACTGAGGTATTTGGAAAGAGAGGAATCACACGATTTTTAGGGATCATAGTTCCTCCTCTTTGGTTGTTGCAGAAAATATATCAAGGGTTGTTGTGGAACATCTTAATCTTCTATCTTCTAGGCTCTCTCAAAAGTAGAGTGTTATATGCCAAACAAAGGACATTTGTATTTCCCAATGTTGGAATTTGGATATTGATATTTCTAAAAGTGATGAGAATACTAAGAAGAATAGAGATGTTGTCACGTGGCTTTCCCCTCCTCCTGGATGGGTGAAAATTAATTTTGATGGGACGGCCAAACGTAATCCTGGGCCAGCTGGGTGTGGGGGAGTGATAAGAGATGAGAATGAAATTTCCATTATTGTGGTGTCTCTTCCCTTTGGTACCCAGTCTAACAACTATGCAAAATTCATGGGAGCCTTACAAATTCTTTCTATTGCTAAACATCTTAGCCTTAATAACGTTTGGTTAGAAGGTGACTCCAACAATATTATAAGATTCCTTAAAGGGGAATCACCAGCCTCTTGGTCTATAAATCATATTATAATGGATTCTAAAGAAATTATCCAAAATTTTAAAAAAATTTATATTGCCTACTATTATAGAGAATCTAATAAGGTGGTGCATGGTCTCCCAAACATTGGTGTTAGATCTAATGATGTTTTAAAATGGGAAGGAAAATGTGATTTAAATAATGACATCAGTATTAATGACAGTAATAAATTTTCCCTTCCCGTCACTGTTGCTAATTTAATTTCCCACGCTTTGTGGGTGTTGAAGAGGAGTAATATTTTCTTTAATCTCACTCTTCTCTTCATCTATGTTTTGTTTCAATCAATTTTCTATGAGATTTCTATCATCAGAGGAGACCTGAACCGCTTCAATCTAGCGACCTATGAGCATTGGAGGAGAGATGAGGAAGTCTGGATGAAGCTCAAGAAGGGAGTCCTTTCTCCTTTCCTGGAGAAGTTGCATGGTTATGACAGAAAGGTCACCCAACTCTTTGTTGATGACTTGGAAAGTGGGGCGATCACTTTGCAAGAAAGAGGTTTTTTATAGATGAGGCTATGGTGGCTGAATCGACGGGTATGTCTACAAAAGGTTTGAAGTTTTTCAATGACACAAAAATTTATGACCAAGTTGTGCAAAATTTCCCTAAAACTAAGGAGGAAAGGGAAGCCCTTGTGAAAGGTAACAATTCTTACTTTGATCCTGAGTAGTTAAAGTCTTTCTGGATGAGGATGACCCAAGTGATTATGGAATTTGTCATGGTGGATGGGAGATTTACTAGGATGCATAACTATCATTTTGTGTTCCTGAACAATTTTAGGTATAAGACTTTGACTTCGTTTCCTCATTTAAGTATTTATAACCACAAGAAGAACCCTAGAAAATTTTTTGTTCATCAGGGGTTAATTATGGTCTTATATGAGTATTTGAGGGCTAAGGTCTCTAAAACTACAATTCTTTAGCTTGTTAAGTCGGTTGAAGATGATAATCCTAATGAAGGTGTGTCTGAGACAGAAGTTGAGTCTGATTATGAGGAAGGAATTGGTACCCCAAAGACCAAGAAGCAAAAATTATCAGTTAGTAAGAAGTCGATGCCTAAAAATTTTGTGTATCAAGGTGACGAGGGAGATCATAGTGAGGATAGTGATGAAGGGACTTCCCCTCCCAAGTCAAAACCCTCGGCCAAGGCCAAGAAAAATCCCAAAAGGTTGGGGTTTCATGGTGATGAGGGTGACCATATTGATGATAGTGAAGATGTGCTCTCTCCTCCTATCCATTTCCAGGATAAGGGGACCCTTTCTGTTGGCCCTCCCATTGTTGTGTCATCAAAATATGGTAGACCGGTAGGTAAAGATATTGGGGGTAATGGTCGCAGTGGGTTGATTGTGAATAAGAAAAAGTGGTGTTGTCGTGAGTGACATTTGTATTGGGAGTCCAGCATTGGAAAAATTTAAAGCCCCCAGTCCCTCGACTGGTATTAATGGTAGTTCCAAAAAGGGAAAGGAGAAAAAACCCAAAATCCCTCTTATGAAGGATTTTACCAGCATACTGATTCATGATGTTCTTGTTTCTCCTCTAGATTTTGAGGATGAAGATGGCGAGAATAGCATGCCTAAAGTGGCGTATGTTGACTTATGATTAGATGACTTCCATGCCCTATAAAGAGCTCCACTTTGGGGTTCTCTAGATGGCTAAGGCTCATGCTCTGTACTCCTATCGGGTCCAAAGATGGGCCTTTCATGAGATAAAAAAATATCAATCTCAAATATAGGGCTATGTCAGATAAGTTTGAGGAAAAGCAACAGAAGGTGGAGACCTCGAGAAGGATTCAAGATGAGGGGTCTTCGTCTATATGGTCGCTTGAGGAGAAGAAATTAGTGTTGGATTCTATATAAGCTGAGGGTAACACTAGAAAGGTCCTCAAGGGAAAGTTGCATGGTCTCACAACTAGGGTGGAAAAAATTGAGGACACCCTTAAAGAGATTCTCAAGCACAACCTAAATATAATTGAGACTACCTCAGAGAATATGAGATCTCTATTCGCGAGACTGGAAAATATCTATATTGAGGAGTCAACTAATGTGGATAGTGAAATGGAGGTGCATGTGATGGAGGTCTCTAGTCCTGGGAAGAGAACTAGAGCCAACACAAAGAAAAAGGTTTCCACTCTTCCATTGGATATTGAAGATCTGAAAAAGGTAGCTCTCAAAATGTCTTAGATGGAACAAAAGGTAGCTCACACCCTGAACAACTTAGCCTAGGGATTTTTTTTCCTAGTTTCCTATTTTTTCTTCTTCTGTTTGGTTGGCTCATGTCTGTTGGGTGGTTGCTATTTTTTTTGTGTTTTGTTGGTTGTTGGCCTTTTGTCTATGCCAACATGTTTCATCTAGTTGTGCTTAATATTTCCTATCTTTAGCTATTTGTTGTAAAGGGTTTTGGGGCCCCTTCAAAACCTGTGTTTTCCTTATTAAAAAACTAACCAATTCTTACCAATTATATTTTAAGCTAAACATAAAGTATGCAATAAAAATATATGTAAAACTTTTTAATTTTTTAGGTTAGCTCTATCTTTCCTAACTCCTTTCTTGGCCTTGATTTCGTCTAAACAGATCTCAACCCTTATCTTTACATGTTTCTAAAGTAGCAATTTACCATTATTCTTCCTTAGATATATCCTTTAAATGATTATGACTTCCCTAAATGATGGAAATATCTCAACGGGTGATACCACAATAGTGGGTTACACTTTTTTGCCTAAACAGACATTGAAGTCTACATTTTGAGAAAAACTTTCACATTCGGATGCATATTGTCGTTAAACTGTTTGAAATTGGAAGATGAAGTAAACTAGAGTCTTTTTTTATTTTCTGTTTAGATTCTAAATATTTTTTTTCATTTTTTTTTGAATTGATTTTAATGGTTTTTTTTTTCTCCCACTAAAACTGCTATGTTTCTGAAAATGTTATTTTCAAAAAGGTACAATGACTTTGTACAACATAAATTTTTTTTTATAATAGATATCAATGTGCTTCTTTCAAATTTGGTTTTGTAACATCCATACGGAGGGCATGCAATTGGTTTGATGACATTATCATAATTATTGCATATTTTATGAATGCTTGAAGTAGAGTCAACCGTAATTTTGACATACCTTGACTGCATAGCTAATAGCTTGTGTATTTATCGAAATTTAAATATATTTTTTTGATAGAAAGAAGACTCAAAGCTGGAGGGCACTGTTATTTTTCTTTTTTTTTTTTTTTTTCTATTTTCTACTATTTTCCATTGAAGGTCAAACTGGGAAGTTTATATTCGATAAAAAACCTACATCCGATGCACGTCAAAATACATAGACCTAATTAATTCAAAAATTTTCGAATCTATATTCATTAGAAAGTTTGTTTAGAGTACTTGTGCGATGCAAAAGGACGTCTCCCCATTCTTCCATTTGAGCCCCGCGCTTGAGCCCTGAAGCCATGAAAACTGTAGATTTTTGTTAGCCTCTGCAAATGGCCTCTATTTAGAGGGTTTCGATAGAAAGTACTTTCGATAGAAACTAATTAGTTTCGATTGAAACTACTTTCTATCGAAATTACTTTCTTAGTTTAACATGCATATGGGTAAAAAACATAGAAAATTTTTGACTAGTTAGTTTTGATCGAAACTGAGTTAGTTTCGATCGAAACTGAGGAAAAAAGGTAGTTTTGATCGAAACTAAGAATGTTTCGATCGAAACAATCAGGTACTTTCTATCGAAATTACTTGACTGAATCCTCCCCCTCATGAATTTCGTGAGGAATTCCTTCCTCCAAAAAAGTGTAACCCACTATTGTGGGATCACCCCAACTCCAAGTGGTTATCTCCAAATTTTAGTGTGGCATCAATCTAATATGACCATCATAGCTCTAATAAAGCTAGGTTATGAAATTATAACATTCATTGGCTATGATACAATATTGAAAGAATAGACAAAAACATGACATTACATATACTACAACATGGAGAAAAAAATCAAGGGTAAGTGCACAAAGATGGGGGACCAAAAGGGGGTCTAAGGTGCCACTTTTTTTTTCTGAAATCAGAAAACTCTAAACTTCAATGAGAATTTGAGGATAGTTACACTCAAAATTTCAAAATGTGATTCTACTCCGAATTTAGTTTCTAAACTACAAATTTATTTTAGAAATGGTGGAGATTAAGGTCCTCAAAAAGGGGGAGAAAAAAAAATTGGTCCTATTTTTTGTGAAACAATATACATAGCGTCTGCTGTGCTCCCCCTAAAATCTTAACTTTTTTTTTAAAAAATATGATCACTCCAGTGAGAAATTAGCTAACACCACCTAGTTTATCCCAGATTTTTCTACTAATTTTTTATGAAAGTATAATTTTTTGCAATTTTACGAAGTGGACACATTCTTAAAATGTGAAATTTATGTATGCTCCCCCTAGAAATCATTGAAAACTAATCAAAAATCAAAACTTTTTTTTTTTAAAGTGTGAGAATGGAGTCTAATTTCTGAAAATGTAATTTGTTTCAAAATTTGATGAACGAGCCAAAATATAAGCCCAAATGAATACACATTGGTTTTCACAAAAATCGGACATACTTACAAAAAAAATTAGAGATGAAAATCTTAACATAATGAGAATTCAAAATAAATTATACGGTTAGATACCTAACAGAGAGATATATAATATCATGTCATCTGATTTTATCATTATTGAACCACGTGCAAACCTGACAGCGAGCACTAATTGAAAATTAATACTTCTTTTTTTTTTTAAAGTGTGAGAATGAAGTCTAGTTTCTAAAAATGTAATTTGTTTCAAAATTTGATGAACGAGCCAAAATATAAGCCGAAATGAATACATGTTGGTTTTTGAAAAAAATTGGACATGCTTACAAAAGAAATTAGAGATGAAAGTCTTAACATAATGAGAATTCAAAATAAATTATACAGTTAGATACCTAATAGAGAGATATACAATATCATGTCGTCTAATTTTATCATTATTGAACCATGTGCAAACCTGACAGGGAGCACTAATTGAAAATCAAAATTTTTTTTTTTAAAGTGTGAGAATGGAGTCTAGTTTCTAAAAATGTAATTTGTTTCAAAATTTGATGAACGAGTCAAAATATAAGCCCAAATGAATACACTTTGGTTTTTGACAAAAATCGGACATACTTACAAAAGAAATTAGAGACGAAAAGCTTAACATAATGAGAATTCAAAATAAAACATATGGTTAGATACCTAATAGAGATATATACAATATCATGACATCTGATTTTATCGTTATTGAACCACGTGCAAACCTAACAGGGAGCACACACAAAAAAATGTTATTTTTTGTAGGTTTGCCTGAAAACACATCTCAGACCTGTTTGAATCCTATAAGCCTTTGGGTTGGATCTCCAAGGAAAATCCAAGCCTTAGGCTTGGTAAAATTTAATGTAGTTCAAAGCGCGCATGCGCTATGTAAATTTATGGTTTACATAGCACGTACGTGCTATAGTGCATACACACTAAAGTGCATACGAGCTATGTAAACCTTAAGAAAATGCTTAAGGGAGGTAGGGAGAAAGCCCAACAGGCCCTACTAGACCAATTCCAACACTAGGTCAATACATAAAATGTAACATTTGAGTATATGTTAATACTTAAGTAACATTTTAAGTATATACTTTCAGGATGTTTGAGAGTGGTTTCGGCTTCATAGGAGTTAAGATAAAGATTCTAGATTTTGAGGGTTTTTAGGAAACTTCAGACTTAGCCAAATTTCAAGAATCAACACATTATCTTCAACATGATTCTCAGTGGACTATTGATTATATCTGTGTGTGCTTGAATGCGACCTCTAAGTCAGGCACAAACTCAGCATAGTCCTTACACAATCATTCAATTCATAAAGAAAAACATGAATTGTTCATCCTGCAAATTCGATTGAAGCGACTTGTTGCCTCCTAATTAGTTGTGGATGTCAAATTTACTCTCAGAACGAGAGCCAACAACCTGACCATTGCTAACATGGAGGATTTTCAAAGCATGAGAAAAGATGAAATTGTCATTATTCTATGAATTGAAATGCAATTAATCTATGAAAGCAAATTGCTCTTAGTCTATGAAAGTAAATTGCAGCTAATCTAGAAATGAATTGCAACTAGTCTATGAAAGCAAAATGCAATTAATCTAGGAAATGCAAATACTCTTAATCTAGAAATGAAGTGCTTTTAAACTAGAAAAGGAATTGCATTTAAACTAGAATTGAAATTGCCTTTAACTAGAGAGCTTGGAAGAATCAAATTGATATGTTAGACATGTAAATGAATCATAAATGAAATAAACATATCTTCAATTCAAATTGAAACTAGCTTAATTATGCAATTTTAAACTCAAAAGCATGAAAGAATTAAATGCAAATTTGACTATAAGTTTGATGCTCTCAAAATCATCCTCTCAAATGAAGAAAATGAGGTCCAATTTATAGAAAACCATGGAAAGAGAGTGAAGAGTTTCTTGAAAAGAAACGGTGGACTCTTCATTCTCTTTTGAGACAAAAAAGAAAATATTATTTAAATAAAAGGGTGAATTATTGCCACATGAGTGTCCTTTCACATGGAATCATGGAATTCCTTTTTGAGGATAATTCATCCAATAATTAAATAACCTTTCAATTTCTTTTATGTATATTAGCTAAAGGGGGTGGAATTGATTTAATTAAAAGCACTTAGGACTTTAGAATTAAATCAATTAATCATAGAGATTTTTAGCTAGTAAACTCTGAGAATTTAAGAATTAAATATAATGTCAGATTTATGCCAATTTGGGTTTTCTGCATTTGAAACTCAGTCAATTAAAGTCAATAAGAAGAAGAATTTGCCTAGTACAATAGGACTTCGATGATGAGAAAATTGAAGGAACGCACCAAAATTGATTAGGATTATTAGGTGCCAATTTTGGGGTGTTACATTTTGCCCCTCTTTGAACTGATGTGCAAACAACACATTGATTCAAAGAATAGTCTGAAGTGAAGATGAAGATTTCGGAAGTCTAGGTTAGGTTTCCAAGACACCGATCAGATTGAGAAGCAGAATCATCTGAGAGAAGATCAGAATCGGGGTTAGATTGCCCCAATGTCCACTGATAGCTGATGAAGATCTAGGACTATCTTCAGAATCAGGGTTAGATTGCCCCAATACGAAGGTTAGCCCTCCGAGATCTAGGTTAGATTGCCTAGATAATGGTCTAAAGAGTTTTTGAGAGCCATCTTTAGAATGAAGAGTAACTTTTAGTAATTAGGGTTAGATTGCCCCAATACCCAATGAGATTTCAAGAATCATCTCCAGAACGAAGCTTGATCCCTGAGGATCTGAGTTAGATTGCTCAGATACCTAGAAAGATAAGATGACAAGATGCGAGACATCAAGATGCCCCTAGAGATTCAAGATCATGGAATATCCAATTTTAACCATAAGGTACAAAAAACTGAATATACCCCAAGTGATGAGATGCCTCTAGCAATGGGGACTTTTGATTCAGATCAGACTGATTCGAGAATGATGCGAAAAGATTCAATGATGCAATCATCTTGCCCCCTCGGGAGCGAAATCAAAAGATGACACACCATAATGATGAGAGCGAGAAATTGCAGAGAAAGAGAGATCGATTTAGAGCGATCAAGAGGTCCTATTGATTATGTTTTACCATAGTTGACCATAATTGACTAGAATTGACTAGAGTTGACTTTGATGAAAAGATTGCAGAAGCCAAGAAAATGATGACGAGAGATGATTCTAACAAGAAAGCAACACCAGAAAGATGACTACACAAGCATATATAGAAGTGTCAGATTTCAATTTTGATCATGAAAATTGATTGAGAATATAGATGAAGATAGAGATAGAGGATCGAACACTTGTGCAGTCAAGAGGAATCCAGGACAAAAGATGAGAACCTTCGAAGAATGAGAAGACAATGAAGAGAGCACTAAAACTATTGCTATGCAATCTTAAAATGCGAATGCAAGCCTAAGATGTGAATGCAAGCCTACAATGCAAATACAAGCCTAAGCTAAATGCAATCCTAGGACTTGGTTGTTGGACTCATCGTATTTATCATCATTGAGTACTTTTGGATCATCAGATTCAATACAATCTCTACTGGTGCCGCTGCGACCATAAGAATATGAATATGACTTTCATTGGATAAAATGTAGGAAACGAACATAAGCACCAAGGCACAAAAGCCAAGGTGACCTGAACATTCTCTCCAATCTGATGTAGTAAAAGTTCACAAGTAAACAAACAAAGCAATAACAGTCAAGGAGATAGTCTTGACCTCCCCTTGGTGTACAAATAAACAAGATGGAGGGATGTGAGGCTTTTCCACCTTAATGCAGAAGCTCTTATCACATACACCCTATTTATTTGACATTGTCGGATCATCGAAACCACACCAAAAAGCAGTAGACAAAGAAAATATTAGTGAAATTCATAAGAATAGATAGCATACAAAGAAAGAGTCAATCATATCTCAGTATGTTTCGAGGCTTACGAATGTGTCTATGTTTAGGGTCTTGAAAAACACTGTTTTGCTTGTGAGTGCAATGTGTTTGATTGTTATTGAGAGACGTTTATGTCATGAGATATCTGATGTGTGTTGATAAACATAGATGTATCCAAAGAGAGTGTTGAGAAAAACTATTTGATTAAGGTGTTGAGAAACACCAGTTCATGCCAGTAGAGAGTTGTCCTGTTGACAAGATTACTCACTCAAGTGCAAATCGAAGAGCGATCAAAGTGGGGAGCCATGCCCCCAAGTAATGAATGGATCGAAGCCAAACAATCAGATAGTGAGATGATGCAAGAAATATCAGAAGTATAGCGACAGTAGGCAGACTCAGTGAAAACCACTGGTGGTTTTCGCAAGAGAGATACTCAAGCATAAAGATTGATAACGAGATCAAAGCATCAGCAGGCAGACCCAGTGAGAACCACTGGTGACTGATGCAAAAGAGAGTCTCAAGAAGAGACAGAGTGCCATGAAGCATCAGTAGGCAGACGTAGTGAGATCCACTGGTGACCGATGCAAAAGGAGAAAGACTCCAAAAAGATAAGACAATTCCCCCTAGACAAGGAACATGCTCCCAAGTGTGACCAGTTTCAATCCATGTGAAGTTGAGAAAAATCTCGAATATGACTGAGAGCAAATGCACGAGTGAGCAAACCCAAGAAGGAAAGAAAACTAAAGCAGGAAAGCGGGAGATTTTTATAATTTTAAAGATTTTGTAATTTTTAGATTTTTAAATATTTTGCAATTTTTAGATTTTTAAAGATTACTCGATCTCAAGAAAGATCACATTGGTGTGCCCCCAATATCTAGCAAGGTGTAGAACATTGTAGATGGATTAGAACACTGATGTATGAGACGAATAGGCAATGATGGATGAAGAGGGTGAATGCAACCCTCAAATACAGTCTCCTCAAGATTACCCAAGCTAGGGAAATAATAATATAGCAATGTAGGCTCATGGAGCAGTGCTGAATATCATATAGGATAATGACCTGATGTCATGAAAGCATATGGTCCAAAAGAGTGGACATGTCAAGAGAATTTTGAGAAATATTTTTTTAAATTTTGATCAAGACCAAGGGGTCAACTTTGGATAGGATATAAATATGATAGCACAATAGAGATAAGGGGTGATGAAGGAATAAGTGAATATTTGGATTATGACACAAATGTGTAGAGATAGGAAGGATAGGCTTGGGATAAGCAAGATCATGATAGGGTGCCATGCAAAAGTGAATAGGCTGATGGAAGGGATCATGAATGTCAGGATACATGATGCTCATGGATAGGCTCAACCTTATCAAGATCAGCAGAAGGAATATGGACGTTCACGAGCTAGCTTGATGTAAGATATGATGGGATATGATTGAAGTAACTTGCCCCCAAGTGAAGAGTGCAAGTAGGAGGAATTACGCATGACGCCTGTTTGCCAGGTTTTCATCATGGTACTTATCCAAGGTGCCACAAGAAGTGGTTTTCACCATAGGACAAATTGATTTCTCTTTACTTTTTCTACCAAGGCACATGTTTACTAGGTTTTCACCAAGGCACTTTTTTACTTTTTTTGTTTTATTATTTTTTTATTTTTATTTTGAATTTTTGAATTTATGTAGGAACTTTAAGCTTCTTTCTCTTTGGATAGTGCTCCTCTGAAAGATATGCTATAATAGGCCACAGTCGCTAAAATTATGCTCAAAGATGTTGATAGGGTGATGAAATGGAGGATAAGGAAGATGGAGGCCAAGATTTTATGAGATGGATTGGATGAGAGAAAAAGAAGGAATGTAAGGACCCAATATGGAAGAATAGTGGGTGACAAGAGCAACATTGACACAGCCCTTGAAGGGTAGTGGACAGATGGAGGAAAAGTGGATGGAATAGCTTGAGACATTGATGGATGAGTGGATATGGATCTTGCTACGCGAGGACCCAAGATGGAGTCAGAAGATGGGAGATGTTTAGATGGAGATAAAGTGGAAGACTTTGGAAGCTTGGATGCCAACTCTGATTGTTCCTTTTGGTGCAAGTCTTTTAAGAGAGACTTGGGAATCCACATTGTTATGCCCTGCATCCCCGTCCCTACATTTTGTGTGCAAAATGTTGGGTCCCCTTTTTTTTGTGTTTTTCTTTTTCTCTTGCCTTGCCTCTTTCTTTGTCTTCTTTTGTTTTCCTTCTCTGAGGTTTTCTTTCCCGTGGTTGTGCTTTGTTTTGTTGGTTTCTTGTGCTTCCAAGACCCTGGTCCCGAGGTTGGTCTTCCTTTGTCAGGAGCTGGACTCTGGACTTCGAGATTCTTCGCCGCGATGTTCTTTTTCCTTAGGATGATATCGTCACAGGGAATCCCCGGGCCTGAAGTCCAAAGGTCTGTCTGTCCAGAGTTTCCGGATGAAAGGTGGCTTGCTTTCTACCATGGGTATAAATAGAAGTTACCTGTCATTTTCACATTTACTATGATTTAAATACTCAAGCAATCAGAGCGATTTGCAGCAAATTAACGATAATCCAGTGCTAAACATTTCTAGCATTTTTGAGCGATTGTGAGTGGTTTGTAGTGGCGGGTTGTGATCGTTTGGAAGTTGTAGCTATTGCATAGCTTTCACGGAGGCTTCCTTTCCTCTCTTCCTGTGTTTTCAGGTTGGTGCCTCCTCTCCCTTCGGCTTTTCTTTTGTCTGGTGTCGCTGTTTTCTTTTTGTTTTTGTGTTTGCCTTTGCCTTTTTGTTTTGTTCGTCTTTCATTTCTTTCTGGTTTGCCGCCCTTTGGTGGGTCGGCTCTGGCAGTGGGTTGTTCGCCCTCTATACAGGTGTATTCTAGTTTGTATATATTGTAGGAAGTTGTAGATTTTCTGTGCTTTGCCTAGTTTCTTGTAGATATTCATTCTACGGTGTATATATGTAAACTTAGTGTATATTTGTTGTATATCCTTCTAATCTGTGTATGTATATCCCTTAGCTCTAATGTATATCCTATTTGTATCTTGACGGGTAGCTTAGAAAGCTCGTCATGCTACCTATGTCGCTAGTTTTCATCTGCAAGCTCGTTCTGAGCAGAATACCACCTATTTGAAACTCGGCTCTTGGCTAGTTTCAAATAGGCAATTTTCTCTCTCCTCTGTAAAACTAGCCTAGCCCTCATTTATGACCCACACACACATTTAAATCTATCCAAGTGGCCTTCACTTTTCGTGCATTCAAAAAATTGGCTCCGCCGTCATTGCCATAACTCCCATTTATTACTCACCCATGTGGCACCCACGTGGGTCTAACCGTTTGCCTTTTTGTACACATCTTTACCAATGGTTACTTCTCTGGGCTCGGGTCTCCTGCCATCATCCATCCCATGTCCTTCTTACCAAATGCGATAAAATTCCCGAACCTGGATGGTCAATCAAATTCCTAAGTTCATGATATGTATATGTATACTTTCCAGAGTTTTTGAATGAAACTAACTTTTTAGGGAAAGCAGACACCGCGGTGGTAAGATCTCCAGACCCCGAAGTATTTATTAATGTGTTCTGATGGTCACTTTGCCTTGCAGGTTTTCAGAGTATACTTTCAAATATGTCTGAAGCATCCGCATCCTCACCACCTGGAAGTCTGGAACTTCCATCTACAGCAAGTACCAGGGCGGCAGTAAAATCCAAAATGGAGAAGGCTCTGGAAAAGATGTCATTGAGCTTGAAATACGTAAAGGATGGAGTCATCGCGGGCTCAAAGATTGAGTCCAAGGTCCAGCTTCTTACCCACACTAACATCAGAACCTGGCCAGAAATGCAGGCCTTGGTCAAAGTTATGTATATTGAGTGACAGGCCAGAGATCCTTTGGCTATTAAAATTGGAAACTCCGAGATCCTCAAAGCAGCTTGCTTCCCGTGCTCGGTGTAGTCACCGGAGCTTATTCTCACGCTCTCGACTCTTTACAACCCATCCATTTGGGCTACTATGCTCGCACCGCTAGAGCCAATAGGGTACCCCACTCCTTTAGTATCTCTCGACCCTGATACCTTCCAGAGGAGCTTGGGAATCCTTCAATTTGCCAAGCCGACCGTGGTCACCCAGTCTGATGCCTTGGCCCAATTCAAGCAATTGGAGGAGGCGGCCCACATATATATGAACAATAATTGTCTCAAAGTCCCAAAGAGGGACTCAAAGAGAATGAAGCTAGAGATCCCCAGATCTGAATTTAAACAGAGCATCCAGATGGGGATAATAGCACTATGTCGAGTCCTCAGGCAACAACATGCCCGAGAATTTTTTGGATGGATGTACTACTTCTTGCTTGGTATAAGTACAACTGGGGAGTTTTTTGACTGGGCGGCCATAATTTCAAATCATGTTGACTCCCAGTTCCTTCAACTGGCCAAGAAGAAATTTTATGACTTCTTATGTTTTCTGGGCCCTGGCACAGCAGAGACCCCACACCCATAGGCTACTCACCGACGGCGTGCTCGGGCTCAGCCTGGATCAAAAGGCCCCCTGGGACTACTTCACACAAATTCAATGCGAGGCCAGTTTTCCTAGTTTCTGCTGAGTAAATGACATGTTCGTTTACTACCACCTACTCACACCCACCCGGGATGCAGGATATCCCCTGTCCACAGAGGTGATGAATTTGGTCTGAAGTTATGGACACTATTATATACAATTTCAGCAACATACATATATTAGGGTGACCAGCTTCTCCGGGAAACCCTACTTGTTCCCCAAGCACCGCGGGGACAAGATAGTCCTCCTGGAATTTTGCAGGCAGATAATGGAGCTACATGCCTTCTATGCCCTGAAGAAGGTAACTAATATTCCATTCCTAATCACTTGTGGGAATTATTCATGCAGTTTAGCAACCGGCAAAGAAGCAGACAATGAGCTAAAAAGCTATAACTTGGCAGAATTCTACTTGGTGCGGAAGCATTTTGATCCACATGGAAAGATTGCGGTGGCACTTCCCCAGGCATCAGAGCCCCATCAATACCATATGGAGGACTTTTGGGAAGACTGCCAGGCTGAAATGGAGGTCTGAAGCCGGCACTACGTTAGGATGACCGCGGGCATGATGGAAAGATTGAAGCTCTAGAGATTCCCGGAGGACTTCTCAGATGCCGGCACCACGATAGATCCCCAGTACAAAGCAAAGGGGATCGATACATTCGATCTCCCACTAGTAAACTAGGATGCCTAGGAATGGTCCACTATTGAGGACTTCACCCGTGAGGTGGTCGAGTGCAGTCATGCTTACTTTAAGAGGGTGTGCCCCGGGAGTGTCTGTAGAGAAGCCCAGCCAGTACCAAAGGAGACCTCGGGGGCCAGGACTTCCTCACAAAGAGTGGATAAAGGAAAAGAGATAGAGACAACTCTCACTGTGCAGGAAGTCCCCAGTAAAGAACAAATAAGGCAATCGCTAGCAGCATCCCAGCAAATGAGGGAGAACCTAATCACATGGCTGGCTACCCCAATGCTCAGGGCCGGACCTATTCATCCTTCATCCTCCTCCTCACTAGTAGCCTTAATGGTTAAGGCAACAGGGGTGGATCCGGTAGAGAAAGCAGCAGTAAGGGATGCAGGCCCACCCTTGATTACCCAAAGAAGGAGGAGGCTCGACCCAAAGCCCAAAAAAGAGTTGGAGCTGGGGATGCCCTAGACTCCACAAATTGAAATCCTTTCTTCTGACTCCCCAAAGCTGGAGAAGGAAGCAGAACCTGCCGATGTCCTAGCCCACCCTCCTCCGTAAGATGAGTTTGATGATGTTTTTGCAACCGACAAGTTCGGTAACTTATAGGGGGACATCGAGCAGATGGAAGAAGTCCCAGTAGAAGAGGAAGCTAAGGAACAAAGAACTGCGCAGCAGCAGGAAGAGCCAATGGAAGAAGAAAAGGAAGTAGAGCAGGAAATCACCTCCGAAGTTTTGGAGATGCACGATACGAGGATGGACCAACAAAAGCAGAGTGAACAAGCGGCATCTGTTGAGGGAACCAGACCTATGGGAGAAACCATAACCTCAGCCACCATGTTCAAAGCGCCACTCCCTAGAGAAACCTTTAGGAAAGTAATAACCATGGCACAAATGCTAAATCTTGGCCCGGTACCTCCCCTATTTCCAAAGGATGTATTAGAAGAAGAAGAAATCCCAGCGACCGAGGCTGAAGAGCAAGAAAAATGAGATGAGGAAACCCCCAAGATAGCTGACAAAGGTTGAGACAAAGCTGAAGATGTGGACGACAAGGCTGGGGAAACAAACATCACCAGGGGAAATGTTCCTAATGAGGCCCAAGATGAAGAAAAGGGGGCGGGTGAGACCCACACCACTGAGGAGGAACAGCAACAGGGCACCGAGGAAGAACCAAAAGAACAGAATTTGGAAAACAAGCCACCCTTGCCACCTCAGTGGTTAGTGGAGAGAAAGAAGAGAAAGGCCTCGTCCACCCCAAGAGCTCACCTCTCTCTAGCTGAGATGATGGCCCAGGTCTAGGGCCTGCCAAAGGCCAAGAAAGCCTAGATGGTTCCTACTCTTCAAACCGGGCCGGGATGAGAAACATTTATCGTTGTTGCAACACCTCCCCTAGACACCGATGAGGTGATGGTCGAGGCTGGAGATTATGATATCATGGAGATATCACTGGGAAAAACAGGAAAATAGGGTGAAGTAAACCTGTTGAAAGAAGCAACCAGAGCGGTGGAAGCCAGATATGAAAAGGAGGCCCAAAAGCTCAAAGCAGAAAAGGAAAAGACAGAGAACCTCATGGGGTTGCTTACTGAGCTAGCCCAGCCCATTAGTGCCATTCCTCTGGAGGCCTCCACGTCTGATGCACCATTACCACAGAATGACATTGACTCCCTGCGAGCAATGAAGAAGAAGGCCCAAGCGGTCGATGAGTGGGTCACTCTACAAATAGGAAACACCCAGCGTTTCCTATTGTCCACCCTCCCAGATTTATATGTGGCACGACATGTTCTACATCAGGAAAAAACTATCCTTAACATATGGGAGGGTGACATGGAAAACTGCGAGGCTTGGAAGGTAGAGCTGGAGGAGCTCCTCAACCTTGGGGAAGAGATTGTCTCTGAATCTGGGATTCTGGGAGAAGAATCATTTGACTTTGTGAGGACCCAACACTCCAGACTTAACCTCACATTGGAGGTACTCAAGCAACTGGTAGGGGCTCTGCATGATAAGGTCAACACAATGCAGTATTCTTCAAATATGTACAAGGCATTTGTCGCAAAGGTCTCTGGAGTTGACCCATTCAGCACCGACACATGCACTCTGAAGGAATACATTCTGGGAAAGTTTGTTGAATTGATGGAATCCAAATACCAATCCTTGGAGGGACTATATGGGACTCAAATGACATGGCTAACTTGCATGATCCTTAGTGGCCATGATGCGGAAAAAATGGCTGATGAGTTCAAGAATAATGTTCTGGAGCGAAGGGAACAAATTGAGGCGGCTAAGTACCGGCGGTCCTGCCTTAGAGAAATTGATGAGGATGGAATCTCCCACCTTCTCCAAACCTTCAATGACAACATGCAACAATAAAGTTTCTCCGGGGGCTGGAGAAAACCCAAACATTTTGTATTCTTTATTCTTTCAAAACATAAGTTCCTGGATTTTGAAATCTCAGATCCCAAATTTTGTATTCTTTTAAGTGATCCATGTCCTGGTCCCCGAGGCCAACCGGTCACTTTCAGAAGCGGTTAATAAAGGCTGTCAGAAGGTAGTTAGCTGCATCAAGGAACGTCAGATCAATAGTTGGTATTCTAATAGATGGTCTTCTCGAGGCAGCGCTTCAGAGGTACACCTGGCACATTGGAGACAGGACGCCGCATTTCCCATTTATGAGGCATGTAGCCTCGATCCTCAGGGATCTGATTTCTTCCTTCTCTCTCTTGGCTCTCTTCTCAAGGCTGATTCTTCCACTCTACCTTCTTGTCTTATTCTTCTGACATGTCAGGCCTATTCTGTCTCAAGCTCTATTTTAGGGTAGCGTAGGTAGTATCGGCCCCCGAATAGTGTATTTTATTGCAGCATAATGTAAATTAGGGTTAGGGTTAGATGAAGATGTGTATAAATAGTAAGTCTGGCCCATTTCCAAGGGTTGGCAAAATTGATGATTTTTCTATCTACAGTAATAGAAAAGAAGTATTTTCATTTCAGTTGCAGAGATCAATGCTCCATTATTTCACTTTCCAATAGTTAGACGCTCCCCTAGAGCCACCATTGTATCACGCACCAATGCTTGCAGGAAGAAATATTAATGAAGAAGGGAGAGTTCTTTGCAATGATGTTGTTGGCATTCAAACTTCTGAGTTAATAGAATTTTATGTTTCATGTTCTTTATGTCTTCTGCTCTGATATCTCAAGTAGCTTAACGACCTCTTTTCCCTTGCTACTAATAAAGTACAAATTGATGGTTGTGTATTTCTTCGGTATTTAGTGTAGTATATCATAGTATTATCGATGTCTTGAATGTTTAAGCATAACTATAGATAGATGAGGTACTTCTGACCCTGCAGGATCTTTTTCAGTTTATTTTCTAAGTGTAGAATGCTTGGAGAAGCCTCACCTTCCTGAATCTCTAGAGAGAATGAGTTCAAGAAACCAGCTATCCGCCTCGAAAATAGTCACTTCTCCCAACCGAGCCCTGCACTGTCGTGACCTGACACCTAGGTGCTTGGAGGCCCGGGGAATCCAACTTTCCTGGATAACCTTTGTAGACAAAGTTGGCCGGTACCCCGGTACCCGATGACAACTTATGACTGTTGGTGGACCCGGTCAGTAAAGCCCCGTCAACAGAAACTAGCGCTAGAAGGAGGGAATGGACTCGTCCCCCTCTCGAGATTCTAATTTTACACCTCCCGAAGGTTCCCCAGGTTATAGTTTTAGGATTCAAGCCTTCAGTGGGATTGGGTCTTTCTCCCCAGTGAAATTTAAGAGAATCCTTAGGTCTACCCCAAACCCTGGAAGGTTTGTTGAACTCGAGCCTCCTGCCTAAAAGAAATGGACCCTGAAAACCACACCAGCCACTATTGTCTGGGGGTCTAGCATACCTCAGAATACCCAAACTTCTCAGACAATCCTGGGAACTAGCACTCAAACTACCCAAAATCCAGTTCCCCCAATGGCTACATATTTTGGTAACACTGGGTCTCCAATGGGAACTTTTCTGGGTGCAATCAATGACTTACCCTCACACCTGGAGAAGATCTGCCCATGATATGAGCACTTAGGCTCACGGACCGCAGAAGAGAATTTACAGGCATATAAGGATGCCATGAACTGACACCAGATCCAGCATGAAGATGTTATGACCTAGATGTTTCCCTTGTCCTTAGGGAAAGGCGAGTTGAACTGGTACCTTAACCTTCCTGCCAACTCCATTAACAGTTGGCAGGACATGGAGGACGCCTTCTTGGCTGCCTTTCACATACATATGGACCCAGCCTAGTCCCATAGCTAGTTCATCTCCATTAGGAAGGAACCCAATGAACCTCTTGCAGCATTCAACCATTGGTTCCAGCGCACCTTGAAGCGGTGCACAGGCCCTTTAATTCCATCCCCAAAAGTAACCATACAGACTTACCTTAACGCAATGGACCCCTTCATTGCCACTCTTCTTTGGAGAACAACCGCTGCGGACGACCGAGAAACTTTGGTGAAGGTTTACAAGCTAGCCTTAGAATTATCCCATGGTCTCAACAAATCCCCAGGCGGGATTGGGCAGAGTACACCCTTCAACATCACCCCCGGCAAAATAGCGTACGTCAGGGGGTATAACCCCAATCTGGCAATGGGTGCTCCCTCGATGGCAATGAATCCCCCACCACCACTGATAGACCAGCAGGTCTGATACATTTATCCAACATAGAATTAGGTGGTACCAAGTCTGGAAGCTTTCCCTTGGAATCAGCCGCAGCAGGCACAAAAACCTCAGACACAATCGTTTGGAGTGCCCTTCTTTCAGTCATCCGCGACTGGAGGATTTTCACCCTCGACTCTGGCTAATACTACTGCCTTCCTGGGAAACCAACAACAACAACCATCACACTGTGACACCAATACTTGGTTGACCACCGAGGTTGAGTCCCTCCAGTGAATGTTGTCTACCTTGACTGTGGACATGGGTCAACTAAAGGCGGGCTCCTATGCACCCCAGAATTCTAATTCCCAGAGGGGGAATATATTCTCTAGCCAATGAAACAACAATGTCGGGGGAAGAAACTTCAACAATGGGCCTCGGCCCAATCAACAACAATGGAACAATAACATGAACACTAGAGGTCCACCTCCGAACCAAAATGCGAACCAAAATGGTGCTGGACCATCACATTTCACACCAGTCGCAGACTTCCAGCCCATGACTAATTGGTGTAGATTGCATGACACGGGTTCACATAATGAGGTGAATTGTGCCATGTTGGAAAAGGTCATTATAATCTCCCAGCTAGACAGACAATAGTCGCATGATGCTACTCCCCCAGAGCCTCCTGTGCAAGAGTCAACCCATAGTGCCTTCACCTGCGAGACCATCTTCTTCAGAACTTCCAGGGAAGATGAAGAGAAATCTGAATTGCATGGATTCTTTGATGAATCTATCCCACCCTTTGAGGCCAATGCCTTCACCAACCCACGGACTCCATACAATACTTGGAGTCAGGTTGGTAAAGGACCAGCTTACATGCCTACGCTCCCTATCAAGGACACTCCTCCTCGGGATAACACAACTGATCAGCCTGCTCCTCTAAAAGGTTCTAGCTCTAACCAAGTGAAAGACCTAGTTGATGGAAGTCACCAATTTTTGGGAGGAATATTCAACATTACAAAGGCGTTAGAACAGACCAACACCTCCATGACCTTGATGGAGGTTTTGCTAAACTGTCCCAAGTAGAAGAAGTCTCTTATGAAGCTCTTGGAAAACCCAGAAGTTATCAGTCGCCCACCCAAGACTGTCTCATTCAAGGACACCAACGCGGCTATCTTTTGGGGAAACAATGAAGATCCTCCCTTCCTACTAGGCCTGAATATCCAAGACAAAAATATACACAATTGCTTAATAGACTCCAGAGCTTCAGGTAACATCATGCCCTTATCCATATGCTAGAAGCTCAGATTCCATCCCACCCCATCTAATGGTGTAGTGATCCAGCTGGATAAGACTACCGTGAAAATGGTGGGGGAATTAAAGACCGTCCGGATATAACTTATCCAGGACCCCAGGATAGCCAGCATAATTGACGTCCAAGTGGTGGACATCCCAGAGACTTATGGGATGCTATTAAGTTGGAATTGTTCTAAGTCCTTGAATGGATACTTTTTGACTGACTTCTCCCACTTATGGCTCCCCTAGGAAGGAGAATCAAACAAGATCTAGGTTGAGAGTGAACCTCGGATGAAGTAGGCCCTTACCGAGGTTAGGAGGGTCAGTGAGGTCTTCTTCTCTGAGACTTCTCCCGGGGTGTACCGACCCTTTGAAATCTTAACATTCAATTTCACCCCCGGGGAGGATCCCATAGTGCTGCAGAGAACCTAGGACCTAGAAGAAAAGTTGAGAGTTGAGGTTGACTCTCAAGGTGCCACGGCGACCCCTGCCACACTCTTGTTCAGAACTTGGTGCTGAGTACACTATCAGAAACATTCAGAACTTGAGTGTGGGCCCTACCTTTCGGTCACTACCCAGCACGTCGACGCCTTCCAGAATAGAGAACACATAACTGATTCCCTAGAGCCAAGTGTTCCTACAAGACGCACTCCTTTGGTGCCATTTTCCTGGGAATCCCAAATTCAAACTCCTCCGGAGGCAAACCCTACCCACACGCCAAAAGCTCAGGAGGAAGCTCCTCCCAAGTCCCCCAAAATAAATCTAAAGGCTTCTCTCACTCCCCAGTCCCAGAATGCAAATAGTGATTTTTGGACCCTCAAGTTCGATGGGTCCTGATCTAAACAAGGCTGCGGGGCCGGAGTAGAATTAATCAACCCACGAGGGAGATCCTTCCTTGCATCCTACAGACTGTAGTTCAACTGCACAAACAATGTTACGGAGTACAAGGCTTTGGTCCTTGGACTCTTATTTGCGTTAAGGAAAGATGTCACCCGCCTTTGGGCTCTGGGTGATTCAGATTTGGTTGTCAAATAGGTCTAGAGTCAATATACATGTCACGACAAGAGACTGGCTGCATACCGCAATCGGGCTTGGAGCCTTATTGAATATTTTGATGCCTTTGGCATTGATCTCATTCCCCGGTGACAGAACTATGTCCCGGATGCCCTTGCCATTTTTACTAGCACACTTGAGCCCATGGCCGGCTCGTGACTCCAGATATTTTCAGTTGAGATGGTCCCCACCCCGTCCATCCTAGATAATGTCACCCACTTTTAAGTTTTTGAGGACGATCAACATATCCTAACCTTCATGGCGAATGTTGGTGTCTTTGAAGACCAGGTAGTGGAGGAACAAGACCATGATGATACTGGGAAGGGTGACGAAGACAATGGGATCATGGACCTACCCACTAATACCATCTCAACGGGGATGGTTGCGCTTGAACAAATCTTCGACTCAAACCCTCAGGCCTGAGAAAAGATGTCATCTTCCTTTGAGGGAGGAAAGTTTGAAAGGGTAAACATCGGCCAGTCTAGTGAAGAAAAGATGATCCACATTGGCACCTCCTTCTCCCCTGAAGAGAAGGAGAAGATTCTTGTGGTTCTCTGAGAATACATAGATGTAATTGTGTGGGGATATGAGGATTTGAAAACATATGACACATCCATTATGACTCATACTATTCCCCTAGAACCTGATGCTAAGCCTTTTTGGCAAAAGCAATGACCAGTCAACCCATTGATTAAGCCTCTAATTCGTCAAGAGGTAGAAAAATTGTTTTCAACCTGGATAATCTTTCCAATCTAGGACACTACATGGGTTGCCAATCTAGTCCCTGTGAGAAAGAAGAGCGGTGAGATTCGCCTTTGCATGGATTTCTGAAACTTGAATAAGGCCTCCAAGAAAGATAATCACCCTCTCCCTTCGCTGGATGAGGTGTTACAAATAGTGAATGGATCCCAGATGATGTCATTCTTGGATGGGTACTCCGGGTATAACCAGGTCATGGTTAAGTATGAAGATAGGGAGAAAACAACATTTACCACCAAGTGGGGAATGTTTGCATACAGGAGAATGCCCTTTGGTTTGATTAATGCAGGGGCCACATTTCAAAAGGCCATGGACATTGCATTCGAGGGCTTTGTGAATCAGTGCATAATCATCTACATGGATGATTTGACCATTTTTTCCCAGGACAGGCGTGACCATTCTGCCTATCTCGCTCAGATCTACGAGAGATGCCACCGGTATGGAATATCCCTCAACCCCAAGAAGTGCATATTCGGGGTCACCAAAGGGAAGTTTCTCGGGAATATCATCTCCAAGAAGGGCATATCCATCAATATTAAGAGATTTGAAGCGTTGCTAAACTTACAAATGCCTGACAGCAAGAAAAAGATGCAATCTTTCTTTGAAAAGATCAACTTTGTCTGGCGGTTCATCACCGGATTCGCCGAGATAGTCAAACCACTCAATGAAATGATGAAAAAGGATACCAAGATTGAGTGGAGTCCTGAAGTAAAGTGGGCGTTCACCCAGATCAAATAGACAATAATGGAAGCACCTATCCTAGCTAGTCCAAACTACTCCCTTCCATTTTACATTTACTCCTTTGCTTCGCCGTATTCTGTCGCAGTGGTGTTGACTCAAAAGGTTGAAGGGAAAGAATGCCCAATAGCTTTCATGAGCTCCCCCTTTAAGAACACTGAAGTTTGGTATTCATCACTATAAAAATAGGCCTTTTCTCTTGTTCGCACCATGAAGAAATTCTAACATTACATTCTCCGGAGCAAGGTGCATGCTATCATCCTAGACCAGGCCGTAAAATCTCTGCTAATGTAGAGCGAGTTGGTAAAAAGATGGGGGAAATAGATGGCCATCCTCCAAGAATATGATTTAGAAATACAGCCCATGAAGATAGTCCGGGGCCAGGGACTGAGTTGAGCGATGGCAAAAGAGACTCCTCGCATAGAATGTCAAACTTACACGGTGGAGTCCATCACTCGAGACCCATGGTATACTGATTTGGTATATTTTCTGCTAAATAACAAATGCCTGGAGGGATTACCTCCCAATAAACACCATGCCCTACGGATGAAAAGCGCTCAATTCATGATCAAAAACTCCACGCTTTACCGTAGGAACTACGAGGGAGTGTACCTCCGGTGCATTGACAGTGACCAAGTTGTGAAGATGATTGATGAATTTCATGGGAAGTTTGGAATCGGACATGGCTCAGCCGACGCCACTACCCATCAGATCCTTCGGGCCAGATACTATTGGCCCTATATATTTAAAGATATTTACACTCATGTTAGAAAATGCCACACTTGCCAAACTGCAGCGCATCGTGAGCGGAACCTATCTATGCCTTTGCAACCAGTCTTCGAGGCTAGGCCCTTCACCCAATGGGAATTTAACTTCATCAAGGAAATCAACCCCAACTCATCTGCCAATCACTAGTACATTCTTACTGCTATTGATTACTGCACCTGGTGGTCTGAGGCTATACCATGAAAGAATAACACGGCAGACGTAGTTATCAAATTCCTGGAAGAAAATATCATCACAAGGTTTGGAATGCCCTTTTCTTTGGTATGTGACAATAGTTTGGCATTTTCTTTGATGCAATTACTCGAGTGGACCTACAATCAAAAGATCACTCTGAAGTTTTCTAGCAACTATTACCCCCAGGGGAACGGTGTTGCTGAATCTACGAATAAAAATCTACTTAAAGTGATCAAACACCTACTAGAACATAATCCCTGGGATTGGCATCAAAAGGTGAAATTCACCCTCTGGGCAGATCACATTCAAATCAAGGCCACCCTGGGAACATCCCCATTCCATCTGGTTTATGGCCAAAACCCTGTGTTCCCGATTAACTTATAGATCCTAGTTTTATAGTTTATGCAGGAATTCGGCAACTGGGACAACATTATGGAGGTTCAGCTCCTAAATCTAGTGCGAATGGAATAACAGCGAGATGCAGCCCTTGAACATTTCACACATCATTAGCTAGTGGTAAAATGATGGTTTGACCGCAGAGCCCAATACAAGGCTTTTCAAATTTCAGACTTGATCCTGTTGTGGGACAAGGCCCAGGAAAAGAAGGGAAAGCACACCAAGTTCCAATGGCTCTGGCTTAGACCATATCTAATCTCAAAAATCTATGGGGCGAACACTTACCGCCTTAACACCATGACCGGGGAACCTATCCCATTGCTCATCAATGGACAGTTTCTCAAACACTATTTCGAATAGGGTAAGTTTGTTCGAAATTGTACTTTATGTAAAGCCCTCTGCTTGTAAATATTTCTTTCCTGATGCCTTGTTGGGAGGTACCGTGTCTTGTAAATAGTCTTGTTGGCTACCCTCCGGGGTAGTCCTCTTTTGGGTGGTTTTTTTTTTTCATTTCTAGTTTTCTTTTTGGGTCCCAGTGTTTTGTTCTCTCTTGTAAGGATTGGAATGCTTCACATAAACCCTGGTATCTGGTACGATGTCTGTATCATGATGAACTTAAGAATCTGTCTTTAGAATAGTGGAATCATTCTAGTATCTAGAGCTATTTTACAGGTTTGGTGGTACATTCTGAGCAATCTCCATCAGGTTTATCCCCAGAGGTCTAGCAATCAGTGAGAAAAAAAGAAAAATAATAAGGAACAAGTAATCGGACACACCGAGGATAGATCGATTGTACTAGTTGGTTGACCCAAGTTTGAACTTTTAAAGAATTCTTTCCGGGTCCAGAGTTTCATCCCCTACTCAACATGTGAAATAGGTGAAAAGGTGAAAGAAGTACCGCCGTTAAAATTAGCTAAGCTTAAGCTTAATGGTGAAAGAAGTACCACCCTCCCACCCAGAAACATATAAAATAACAAGAAAAGAGAAGTGGGACGAAGCTCCGGTCTCCGGGAGAAATGAACAAATTTGATGACTATGATTCAATGTAATTAGTGCCTCTTCTCTACTCCTCCCAGAGGTCATCGACTTGATTTCCTTCTAAAGCACACACTCCACCACTGATGAAAAGACTATGGAATGGATCCCGTGTGGCCAGATTTTCTCAGACGTATTACCCTTTGCCTATAAGATATTTCAAGTAGTGACTTGTTCTAGTTTTGCTAACCATAAATTTTGTAGTTCTCAAATGCGCTAAGGCATTTGTCCTAGATAGTCACCATTTGTTATGCCCTGCATCCCCGTCCCTACATTTTGTGTGCAAAATGTTGGGTCCCATTTTTTTTTTGTTTTGTTTTTGCTCTTGCCTTGCCTCTTTCTTTGTCTTCTTTTATTTTTCTTCTCTGGGGTTTTCTTTCCCGCGATTGTGCTTTATTTTGTTGGTTTCTCATGCTTCCGGGACCCCGGTCCCTAGGTTGGTCATCCTTTGTCAAGAGCTGGACTCCAGACTCTGGGATTCTTCACCGCGATGTTCTCTTTCCTTAGGATGATATCGTCACAGGGAATCCCCGGGCCTGGAGAACAGAGGTCTGTCTGTCCAGAGTTTGCGGATGAAAGGTGGCTTGCTTTTTACCGCGGGTATAAATAGAAGTTACCTATCATTTTCACATTTATCGCAATTTAAACACTCAAGCAATCAGAGCGATTTGCAGCAAATTAACGATAATCCAGTGCTAAACATTTCCAGCATTTTCAAGTGATTGTGAGTGGTTTGTAGTGGTAGGTTGTGATCGTTTGGCAGTTGTAGCTATTGCAGAGCTTCTGTGGAGGCTTCCTTTCCTCTCTTCCTGTGTTTTCAGGTTGGTTCCTCCTCTCCCTTCGGCTTTCCTTTTATCTGGTGTTGTTGTTTTCTTTTTGTTTTTGTGTTTTCCTTCACCTTTTTGTTTTTTTCGTCTTTCATTTCTTTCTGGTTTGCCGCCCTTTGGTGGGTCAGATCTGTCAGTGGGTTGTCCGCCCTCTATGCAGGTGTAGTCTAGTTTGTATATAGTGTAGGAAGTTGTAGATTTTCTGTGCTTTGCCTGGTTTCTTGTAGATACTTATTCTACGGTGTATATATGTAAACTCAGTGTATATTTTTTATATATCCCTCTAGTCTGTGTGTGTATATCCCTCATCTCTGATGTATATCCTATGTGTATCCTGCTGGGTAGCTTAGCAAGCTCATCGTGCTGCCTATGTTGCTGGTTTTTGTCTGTAAGCTCATTCTGAGCAGAATACCACCTATCTGAAACTCAGCTCTCGGTCAGTTTCAAACAGGCAGTTTTCTCTCTCCTCCGTAAAACTAGCCTGGCCCTCATTTATGACCCACGCGCACATTTAAATCTGTCCAAGTGGCCTTCACTTTTCGCGTATTCAGACAGTTGGCTCTGCCATCATTTCCATAACTCTCATTTATTACTCACCCACATGGCGCCCATGTGGATCTGACGGTTTGCCTTTTTGTACACATCTTTACCAACAGTTACTTCTCCGGTCTCCCGATCTTCTTCCATCATCCATCCCATGTCCTTCTTACCAAATGCGATAAAATTCCTGGACCTAGATGGTCAATCAAATTCCTAAGTTCATGATATGTATATGTGTACTTTCCAGAGTTTTTGAATGAAACTAATTTTTCAGGGAAAGCAAACACCGTGGTGGTAAGATCTCCAGACCCCAAAGTATTTATTAATGCATTCTGATGGTCGCTTTGCCTTGCAGGTTTCTGGAGTATACTTTCAAATATGTCTGAAGCATCCGCATCCTCACCACCTGGAAGTCTAGAACTTCCATCTACAGCAAGTACCAGGGCGATAGTAAAATCCAAAATGGAGAAGGCTCTGGAAAAGATGGCTTTGAACCTGAAATACGTAAAGGATAGTGTCATCGCGGGCTCAAGGATTGAGTCCAAGGTCCAGCTTCTTACTGAAACTAACATCAAAACTTGGCCAGAAATGCAGGCCTTGGTCAAAGTTATGTACATTCAGCGACAGGCCAGAGATCCTTTGGCCATTAAAATTAGAAACTCTAGGATCCTCAAAGCAGCTTGCTTCCCGTGCTCGGTGCAGTCACCGGTGCTTATTCTCACGCTCTCAACTCTTTACAACCCATCCGTTTGAGCTGCTATGCTCACACCGCTGGAGCTAACAGGGTACCCCACTGCTTTAGTGTCTCTCAACCCTGATACCTTCTAGAGGAGCTTGGGAATCCCTCAATTCACCAAGCCGATCGTGGTCACCCGGTCTGATGCCTTGGCCCAATTCAAGCAATTGGAGGAGGCGGCCCGCATATATGTGAACAACAATTGGCTCAAAGTCCCAAAGAGAGACCCCAAGAGAATGAAGCTAGAGATCCCCAGATTTGAATTTAAAGAGAGCATCCAGATGGGGGTAATAGCACTATGGCAGGTCTTCGAGCAACAACATGCCCAAAATTTTTTTGGATGGATGTACTACTTCTTACTTGGTATAAGTACAGCAGGGGAGTTTTTGGACTGGGTGGCCATAATTTCAAATCATGTCGACTCCTAGTTCCTTCAACTAGCCAAGAAGAAGAAATTTTATATGACTTCTTATGTTTTCTGGGCCCTGGCATAGTAGAGACCCTACACCCATGGGCTACTCACCGACGGTGTACTCGGGCTCGGCCGGGATCAGAAGGCCCCCTGGGACTACTTCCCACAGATTTAATGGGAGGCTAGTTTCCCTAGTTTCTACCAAGTAAATGACGTGTTCGTTTACTACCACCTACTGACACCCACCCAGGATGCAGGATATCACCTATCCATAGAGGCGATGAATTTGGTTTGAAGTTACGGACACTATTATATATAATTTCAGCAACATACATATATTAGGGTGACCGGCTTCTCTGGAAAACCCTACTTGTTGCCCAAGCACTACAGGGACAAGATAGTCCTCTTGGAATTTTGCAGGCAGATAATGGAGCTGCATGCCTTCTATGCCCTGAAAAAGGTAACTAATATTCCATTCCCAATCACTTGTGGGAATTATTCATGTAGTCTGGCCACTGCCAAAGAAGAAGCTAATGAGCTAAAAAGCTATAACTTGGCAGAATTCTACTTGGCGCAAAAGCATTTTGATCCGCATGGAAAGATTGCGGTGGCACTTCCCCGGGCATCAGAGCCCCATCAATACCATATGGAGGACAATGTGGAGGTCCAGAGCTAGCACTATGTCAGGATGACCGCGGGCATGATGGAAAGATTGAAGCTCTAGAGATTCTCGGAGGACTTCTCAGACGTCGGCTCCACAATAGATCCCCAATACAAAGCAAAGGGGATTGATACATTGGCTCTCACACCAGTAAATAGGGATGCCCTGGAAGGGTCCACCATTGAGGACTTCACCCGTGAGGTGGTCGAGCGCATCCATGCTTACTTCAAGAGGGTGTGCCCTGGGAGTGTCTGCAGAGCAGCCCAGCCAGTACCAAAGGAGACCCTGGGGGCCTGGACTTCCTCACAAAGAGTGGATAAAGGAAAAGAGATAGACACAACTCCCACTATGCAGGAAGTCCCCATTAAAGAACAAATAAGGAAATCGATAGCAGCGTCCCAGCATATGAGGGAGAACCTAATCACACGACTAGCTACCCCGGTGCTCATGGCCAGACCTATTCATCCTTCATCCTCCCCCTCACTAGCAGCCTTAATGGTTAAGGCAATAGGGGTGGATCTGACATAGTAAGCAATAGTAAGGGATGCGGGCCCACCCTTGATTACCTGAAGGAGGAGTCTCGACCCAAAGCCCAAAAAAGAGCCAGAGTAGGGGATGCCCCAGACTCCACAAGTTGAAATCCTTTCTTTTGACTCCCTTGAACCAAAGAAGGAAGCAGAACCTGCCGATGTCCTAGCCCACCCTCCTCTGCAGGATGAATTTGATAATATTTTTACAACCGACGAGTTTGGTAACTTACAGGGGGACATAGAGCAGACAGAAGAAGTCCCAGCAGAAGAGGAAGCTGAGGAACAAAGAACTACACAAGAGCAAGAAGAGAAAATGCAAGAAGAAAAGGAAGTAGAGCAGGAAATTGCCTCCAAAGTTCTGGAGATGCATGATACGGGGATGGACCAACAAAAGCAGAGTGAACAAGTGGCATCTGCTGAGGGAACCAGACCTACGGGAGCAATCGTAACCTCAGCCACCATGTTCCAAGAGCCACTCCCCGAAGAAACCTTTGGGTAGGTAATAACCATGGCACAAATGCTAAATCTTGGCCTGGTACCTCCCCTATTTCCAAAGGATGTATTAAAAGAAGAAGAGATCCTGGCGATCGAGGCCGAAGAGAAAGAACAATGAGAGGAGGAAACCCCTAGGACAGATGATGAAGGTCTAGACAAAGCTGAAGATGCAGAGGACAAGGCTAAAGAAACAAGCATCATCGGGGGAAATGTTCTTAATGAGGCCCAAGATGAAGAAAAGGGGGCAGGTGAGACCCACACCACTGAGGAGGAACAACAACAGGGAACCAGGGAAGAACCAAAAGAATAGACTTTGGCAAACAAGCCACCCCTGCCGCCTTAGTGGTTAGTGGAGAGAAAGAAGAGAAAGGCCCCGTCCACCCCAAGATCTCACCTCTCTCTAGCTGAGATTATGGCCTAGGTCCAGGGCCCACAAAGGCCAAGAAAGCCTGGACAGTTCATACTCTTCGAACCGGGCCGAGAGGAGAAACAGTTGTCGTTGTTGCAACACCTCCCCTAGACACCGATGAGGCAACGGTCGATGCTAGAGATTATGATATCATGGAGATATTAGTGGGAAAAAGAGGAAAAGAGGGTGTAGTAAACCTATTGAAAGAAGCGGCCAGAGCAGTGGAGGCCAGATATGAAAAGGAGGCCCAAAGGCTCAAAGCAGAAAAATAAAAGACAGCAAACCTCATGGGGTTGCTTACTGAGCTGGCCTGACCCATTAGTGTCATTCCTCTGAAGGCCTCCATGTCTGATGTGCCATTACCACAGAATTAAATTGACTCCCTGTGAGCAATGAAGAAGAAGGCCCAAGCAGTCGATGAGTGGGTCGCTCTGCAGATAGGAAACACCTGACGTTTCCTAATGTCCACCCTCCCAGATTTATATGCGGCATGACATATTCTGCATTAGGCAGAGACTATCCTTAACATATGGGAGGGTGACATGGAAAACTGTGAGGCTTGGAAGGTAGAGCTGGAGGAGCTCCTCAACCTTGGGGAAGAGATGGTCTCCAAATCTAGGATTCTGGGAGAAGAATCATTTGACTTTGTGAGGACCCAACACTCCAGACTTGAACTCACATTGCAGGTACTCAAGCAACTGGTAGGGGCTCTGCATGATAAGGTCAACACAGTGAAGTATTCTTTAAATATGTACAAGGAATTTATCACAAAGGTCTCCAAAGCTGACCCATTCAGCACCGACACATGCATTCCAGAGGAATACGTTCTGGGAAAGTTTGATGAATTGATGGAATCCAAATACCAATCCCTGGAGGGACTAGATGGGACTCAAATGACAGGGCTAACTCACATGATCCTTAGTGGCCATGATGCGGCAAAAATGGCTGATGAGTTCAAGAATAATGTTCCGGAGCTAGGGGAACAAATTGAGGTGGCTAAGTATTGGCGGTCCTACCTTAGAGAAATTGATGAGGATGGAATCTCCCACCTTCTCCAAACCTTCAATGACAAGAAGCAACAATAAATTTTCTCTGGGGGCCGGAGAAAATCCAAAAATTTTGTATTCTTTATTCTTTTGAAACGTAAGTTCCCAGATCTCAGAATCCCGGATCCCAAATTTTGTATTCTTTCAAGTGATCCATGTCCCAATCCCTGAGGTTGATTGGTCACTTTCAGAAGTGGTTAATAAAGGCTGTCAGAAGGTAGTTAGCTGCATCAAGGAACATCAGATCAATAGTTGGTATTTTGACAAATGGTCTTCTCGAGGCACCGCTTCAGAGGTACACCTGGCACATTGGAGATAGGGCACCGTATTTCCCATTTATGAGGCATGTAGCCTCGATCCCCAGGGATCTGATTTCTTCCTTCTCTTTCTTGGCTCTCTTCTCAAGGCTGATTTTTCTGCTCTACCTTCTTGTCTTATTCTGCTGACATATCAGGCCTATTCCATCTCAAGGTCTTTTGTAGGGCAACGTAGGTAGTACCGGCCCCCGAATAGTGTATTTTATTGTGGTATAATATAAAATAGGGTTAGGGTTAGGGTTATATGAAGATGTGTATAAATAGTAAGTCCAACCCATTTCCAAGGGTTGGCAAAATTGATGATTTTTCTGTCCACAGTAATAGAAAAGCTGTATTTTCATTTCAGTTGTAGAGCTCAATGCTCCATTATTTCACTTTCCAATAGTTAGACGCTCCCCTGGAGCCACCATTGTATCACGCGCAAGTGCTTGCTGGAAGAAATATTAATGAAGAAGGGAGAGTTCTTTGCAATGATGTTGTTGGCATTCAAACTTTTGAGTTAATGGTATTTTATGTTTTATGTTCTTTATGTCTTCTGCTCTGATATCTCAAGTATCTTAACGACCTCTTTTCCCTTGCTACTGATAAAGTACGAACTGATGGTTGTGTATTTCTTTGGCATTTAGTGTAGTATATCAGAGTATTATCGATGTCTTGAATGTTTAAGCATAACTATAGATAGATGAGGTACTTCTGACCCTACAGGATCTTTTTTAGTTTATTTTCTAAGTGTAGAATGCTTGGAGAAGCCTCACCTTTCTGAATCTCTAGAGAGAATGAGTTGAAGAAACCAGCTATCCCCCTCGAAAATAGTCACTTCTCCCAACCAATCCCCACAGTGTCGTGACCTGACACCCAGGTTCTTGGAGGCCCAGGGAATCCAACTTCCCCAGATAACCTTTGCAGACGGAGTTGGCCGGTACCCCAGTACCCGGTGACAACTTATGACTGTTGGTGGACCCGGTTAGTAAATCCCCATCAACACACATAACTTTTTCTTTTCTTTTTGTATCCAAGTCCTTGAGAAGAGACTTGGGAATCCATATAGCATTTGATTTTCTATTTTCATCAGATGATTTAGAACACAATTCTTTCATGATGGATTTAGGAACCCATATTTTCTTTGATTTGGTTATTTTCTCAGTGGACCTTTGTGGTCTCTTGAATATTTCCTTTTTATTTATAGTCACATGTTGATTAGATGGGACATAGTGATCTTCATATGAAAGTGGATTCTTATATTCTTGATTTCTTCGTTGCACATCCAAATTGCTCCCAAAAGACTTAGGAATTGTGGATGAATAGGGCCGATATGACTGGTTCCTATGGAGGGGTTGATAGGGAGCTTTCAAAGATGCATGTCTTTGTTGATCTTGATAGGAGATAGGGTAAGTGGATGACAAGCTAGTATTTATAGGCATGGTAGATGGAGGGACATAAGGACCCAATATAGATGAAAGGTTCGATGGTCTAAGCTTTGGGATATAAGGACAAGGGATAGATTTGAAGGGTGGAGAAGACTGATGCTTACGTTTAAATGGAGGGATATAAAGTGTGGAAGGGATATCAACATCTTTAGAGTGAGTTGTATGGCCAAGGCTCTTCCCTTTTGAATTCACCTTTATTTCAATAGGTGCATGAGTAGCTTTGATAGGAGCAATTTTGATAGGAGTGTCTGAAGCTTTAGGGGATTTATTTTTCTGTAAGGGATTTGGAGGAACAATGTTTTCTGGATATGGAAAAACATGACATGGAGATGAAGGGATGTTCTGATCTTGACAAGGATCTTTAGACAGTGTACAAAGGGTACCTTTCTCTTGATTTTCAATAGGTTCATTAGAGATGGTAGAAAGGATATCTTGATCTCGCTTGGGAGATGGAGGATGTTCTTGGAAGTGATGGAAGGGGATGATAAAATTATCATGGGATTCTTGAGATATGCGACACTGGTCAACCATTGGATTAAGATGGAGGGTGTCTTGATCTTGATCATAACTGATGTTTGTTTCCTCACATTGTGGATTCTTCTCTTGACATGAAGCCACTTCTAATGAAGAGGTAGGAGTTTTGATCTGCATATGGGATTCTTGACACACTAAAAGGCAGTCATTTGGAATAGGAATGATAAGCATTGAATCACATGGAAGCTTTGGGTCTATGACCTTTGAGGTGTGAAAAAGATTTGCAGCAGAATGCGGATTAGCCTAGGTTTCTTTTAGAGCCAACCCTTGAGGGTAGGCATAGTCATCATTAGGCTTAGTTCTTGACAGGAATGGTGTTGTAGGTTGTGAAGCTTTAGGAGATGGAGGAATGGTGGAAGAAGTAGATGGGATATGCGAACCATTGCTAGACATAGGTTCATGATTTAGGTCTTGGTTGAGATTAGTATCTGCACTAGATGAATCATTAGGATCTTCAATGTCAATTATGCCATCATCTACGAGGTCTTGGATTTTATGTTTCAACTCCATGCAAGATGAAGTTTCATGCTTATTGTGTCGATGATATGCACAGTAGTTACTGAAGAATGTGGATCCAAGTAACATGCTTTTAGGCAATGTGATGAGGTCATTCTCAAGAAGTTCTTCTAATGCTGATTCATAAGAATATCCCAAAGGAGTAAAGATTCTCTCTGAAGAATAATTAGACACTTCTTGACTTGCAATATCCTTCTTTTATAGATAGAAAAGGACCTCATCTGATGTGGTCATGACTTCCTCTACGGGCTCTTGATCAAAGTTAGGATTGTCATCAAATTGGTCTAGATCAAAATTGGGATTGTCTTCAAATTGTTCTTGATCAAAGTTGGGATTATCATACCAAGATTTATCCATGTTGGAAGAAAGTGGAGAGATATGAGAATCCTCGGATGGAGTATCCTTTTCCCCCTTTAATTGTTGGAGTTCAGATTCCAAATTTTGAAGTTGTTTCCATAAAGTTTCCTTAAGAATCTCATCTTTGCTTTTAGACATTGTAAAATTGTCTTGATGCGCTTGCTTAGAAGATTGAAAAGGTGGTATGATGAATCAACTAATTGACTGACAGGTGCTGAAGTGATATCTGAAGTGCTGATTAAGTCCAAGACTAAAGGACAATGGAGATAATGTCCAACTAAGAGGGAGATAGCAATGACTCTGACCTTGATTCAAGGTTAACTAACCTATTCTCACAACCCAGAATAAGGACAGCGCAGACAAAGACTGATAAGATCAAAATAGAAAATGGGTCACTTGGACTAGCACAACAAGGTCAAATTTTGAGACAATAATAAGTCAGACTGTTAACAGATTGCAATACAAGATAGAGTAGTAACAATGTTGATGAGAACGTAGATTTGTGAAAATTTGGACAGAACCTTCATAGCAGAATAGCAGTTTGGACAACAAGTTGACTGATGTTCAGAGTTTGATAACAGATACAGAAACTCAGACAAGATTTTGACTGTTAACACCTAGAAGTGCAGATTTGGAATCGTTGATCGTTTTGATGTTCAATTTGAACGTTTAAGATATTTGTTTATTTTCATGCTTCACCCACGCAAGACACATCAAGTAGAATGTTCATAGTACCGGAATAGACACATCACAATCCTAGGATAGCCAGGGCAGTATCTATTGAATCTCCACTTGAACCGAAGTTCAGCTATGCTTACTCATAGTGGAAAACTTAGAAGCTTGGAGGCACGAGCTCCTCCTTACATGTGCACTCACTTCTCAGGCACACCAAGCTTCAAACCCCAAAGGAATTGCTTCCAAAAGGGTTGTTGTCTCTACTAAGAGCCGTAAAAGTGTGGGGCGTCTTAGTCAGTCTTTGACCTTCTGCACCAATAGATAGAGGGTTTTTCGGACACTAGAACATAGTTTGTAGTAAGGGCATCCGTTCAGGTGGTTATACTTGCGGCAGATTATCTCTGTTATGGAGGCCTCCCAACCTATAGAAGTTACGTTCTGTAGGTTTTAACACACCACAAGGGTACTGAGGGAGATCTTCTTCCCAGTAAAACATAATCAACACTTGTTCACTGTGACATTAATCACAATGACATTTTTTATATACCAGTTTGGAAGGGCTTGGCTTTAGCCTGTTACCAATTGGGCAATCCACTCTCACTGGCTCTATTAAAGCACTCGAGAGGTAGCCACGCTAAAGGATTTGTATGGATTTCTCTTTCACCCAAGATCCACGAAGGCAAGGGGAGAGGATACATCTATGCAATTCCTTGGGTTTACAAAACTAAAAGACACTTCAAGCAGAATAAGAAAATGACAATAATGTTTCTGGATTTCTGATCATCCCAAAAGGGCGAGAGCATAGTTTCTTGACATTATTGTCATTCCTAAAACATCAAAAAAATGTTCATTTTAAGAAGTCTTGTATGTGGGTTCCTATTTTAAGAAATCAAAAACAAGATGCAAGCATAATGTTATGCGTTCTATCGATCAAAGGCAACCTACAAAACCAATTCGTGAGTAGTTTTTTTTAGTCTTCTTGGATAACATTCTGCAAACCACTGTTAGGTTGTAAGAAAAAGATAAGCTTAAGATCAACAAAGCCCACAACTCATCAGAGTTAGAAAATTTAGAATATCAGAAAACTGATTGTAGATTCAAAAACTAGAGGAAAAAGAATGCACTTTTAAAAAAATAGAACCCAAAAAGGTTACCGTATGAGCCCAAACGAGGCTCTAGAAGTTGCAAAACGCAGGATTAGGTAGGTATAGTCATGAAAAATAATTATTTCTAATAAATACATAAATCAAAATCAAAAACTAATCCCACCACAGTGATCCTTGTGAAAATCTACCCAAAATAAAAAAAATTGCTCCGAAAAAGGACTCAGAATGAGTGAGTTATGCGTGTTTGAAGTTGGAACTGTCATCAAGTCTCGCGCGAGGAAGTACAAGGCTTCGCGCGAGGAAATGTTAATCTCGCACGAGAAAATGCTAATCTCACATGAGGAAATGCTAATCTCGCATGGCTATGTGGGAAATCTCGCGCAAGACTTCACTGCAGAGCCGTATTGCCTGCTCAGGCAAAATTTTGATGCTACAGATTCAATTTTTAGACAAATATAGGCGTATTTGTATTCATTTTAAACCAAAATGACATTTTGGACGTAATGGTGGAGTCAGATTTGACTCAAAGTGAATGTAAAAAATGACATAAAACAAAATTGATGGTAAATATATAATATGAGGCCAGGAATTGAATACTCCTGCCCCACAGTGGGCGCCAAAATGTGTGTGCTTGAATGTGACCTCTAAGTCAGGCACAAACTCAGCATAGTCCTTACACAATCGTTCAATTCACAAAGACAAACATGAATTATTCATGCTGTAAATTTGATTAAAGCGACTTGCTACCTCCTAATTAGTTGTGGATGTTGAATTTACTCTCAGAACGAGAGCCAACAACCTAACCATTGCTAACATGGAGGATTTTTAAAGCATGAGAAAAGATGAAATTGCCATTATTCTATGAATTGAAATGAAATTAATCTATGAAAGCAAATTGCTCTTAGTCTATGAAAGTAAATTGCAGCTAATCTAGAAATGAATTGCAACTAGTCTATGAAAGCAAAATGCAATTAATCTAGGAAAAGAAAATAATCTTAATCTAGAAATGAAGTGCTTTTAAACTAGAAAAGGAATTGCATTTAAACTAGAATTGAAATTGCCTTTAACTAGAGAGCTTGGAAGAATCAAATTGATATGTTAGACATGTAAATGAATCATAAATTAAATAAACATATCTTCAATTCAAAATGAAACTAGCTTAATTATGCAATTTAAAACTCAAAAGCAAGAAATAATTAAATGCAAATTTGACTATACGTTTGATGCTCTCAAAATCGTCTTCTCAAATGAAGAAAATGAGGTCCAATTTCTAGAAAACCATGGAAAGAGAGTGAAGAGTTTCTTGAAAAGAAACGGGGGACTCTTCATTCTCTTTTGAGACAAAAAAACAAAGGTTATTTAAATAAAAGGGTGAATTATTGCCACATGAGTGTCCTTTCACATGGAATTATGGAATTCCTTTTTGAGGATAATTCATCCAATAATTAAATAACCTTTCAATTCCTTTTATGTATATTAGCT
>MU228146.1:297517-323273 GCA_018584345.1 Thuja plicata | reverse complement strand
CTCTCTGAGCATTACCTAGATGCAATGAGAATTCCTTCTCATGAGAGATTGGTTCTTGTGAACTACCACTCATGAAACCTAGGTCAATGAGTTTGACTCAAAAACTAGACAATTGAATCTTGATAGCAATATCACAATTTGACTTGGTGTAGAAAATATCTCATACTTATAAAATACTATCTTTTATCAACACACTCACGTCATTACACTCCTCACTTTTCTCTACCTTTTATAAATTTTAGCGGCTATATGAATTGGGAGCGAGGAGAATAGTGGTGTCAGCGGTGGGCCCATTGGGTTGCGTTCCTGCACAGCGAGCGCTAAGAACGTTGGTCGGTGAATGTGATGCCACTCTTCAAAGAGTCGCTGTGCTTTTCAATGTTGGAGTACGTAGAATAGTTGATGAGCTCAACACTCAATATGGCACCACTCTCTACACTTTTGCTAATAGTTACGATATGACACTCAACATTATCAACCGTCCTCAAGCATATGGTAATTAACCGTAAACCCAAATACACGCTCTCATCTTTGCACCAAAATGAGACTAGAAATTATGATATTTAATAGTTTTTTTTTAATGAAACTCATTGACCCATGTTTCATGAATTAATAGTTCACAAGATTAACTCATCTCTACTTCTTTTCTACGTATTGGATATTGAAAATTGCAGGGTTTGAGACGTCTCAGTACTCTTGCTGTGGGCAAGGGCGATTCAATGCGATAGGCACGTGTACGCCTGTGTCTCCTGTGTGCCCAAACAGAAGCGTGTTCGTTTGGTGGGATGAATACCATCCCACTGAGAGAGCCAACAGAATTATTGTCAACAGCTACTACAATGGTGGGGCCTCTGCTATGTATCCCGTCAACCTCAAAACCATGCTTAACATCAAGGACTGATTTGTTTCATGGCCTCCATTAATTGGTGGTCTCATCACTGAATAAAAAACGACTTACCTTGCTTAAATCATTGAATAAAGCGGTAGTTGCTTGTTGTTATGATGTTAGTTGTACTAATCGTCCCTCTTGTGTTTGTTCCTATACTGTTTGTATGATTGTAATGGTGGTTGGAGGATTACCATCATTTCCCCAATTTATACGGGCGTCTCTGTAAGCCAAATTGTTAATGGTATACTTTATAATGTATAATTTTTTTATGCAAATTCATGGTAGCGTGTGGTTTTTCCAGCTGAATTGTTTGCATGTGTTGTTTTACTTGGATCTGAAAATATCCAGTCTCTCTCACCATTGCGTTATTAAAGCTTTTGGAATTTGTAATTTGGAAGATGATTGGGCTCTTACACGTCACAGGATTTATCGTCGAAGAACCAAAAACAAATGTAGAGTTAAAAGTTCCTTTCTTTATGACGACAAGTCCTGCATTTAAACTCGAAGAAGACAACGTCATGTCTATAATTATTTTGCAATGTGATATTTCTAAGTATTTAAAGGATAACAAGAATGAATAACTCTCATAAAAATTATTTGACAGTTTTCAAGAATGAGACAAACTTAAATTAAATATGGGTGGATGACTAAGTGGTTGAGCATTTTTTATTTACATTTTAATAATATATGGAAGGCTCTAGTCTTGATTCTTGGTTGGTTCATAGAATGTTTAACATGATACCAAATTAAGAAAACTAAGACAATATAGAATCTTCAGAAACTTGCAGTATGTCTCAAGGGGGTGCAGAATATAAGCCACTTAAATACCAAGACGATCGATAGTTCAATAGAAGAGTGCATAGTAACAAATGAGGAGACGAGTATATTCGACTCTAAACTGATCCACGCAAAGTTTAACAACCAATCAATATAAAATTAGTTTTTTTTTTACATATTACTATAACTACAACAACTTAACCATCCTCTTTTTATTCTCTTTTTATGTCGATAAATGTTCCCCTTTAATAGGCAAGAAGCTCCCCCAACTTGTAGTTAAAAATCAAGGGTCAAGATTTAAGAATATGTTACAAAATAGAAATTTAAAAAAAAACAACCATGTCTATTTTGGTACATCAACTTGGTAGGGTCATAACTTCTTGCTTGTTGGACGAAATCTAGACTTCCTTACACCATTGAAAAGATTTTCAAAGACTTCTAGTTAGTCCCTTTGAAATACTTCCTTTTTCGATACATTTCAACTGCTTGAGAATGCATTTGTCTCTATAGACTTTCGAAAACGCGATTTACTCAAGTGCTCTTGAATTTCTATTGAATCATAGGCCAAGATTGAATTTGTAAACATTTGCAATGTGGCTCAAGGGGAGTGTTAGAAATATAAGCCACACTCAAACCAAAGATGGGTCGAGCACCCAAAGGATTAGTATCTCAATAGAAAATTACACAACAACAAAATGAGAAGTCCTATATTCAACTCCAAACTGATCTATAGGAAGTTTGTCAAGATCATGTTTGATATATATATACTAGCTTGAAGTTGAATTCCTCAAATCCCTAGATACAATGAATCAAAAGGGGGAACATGCGATCCATAGTCATCAAGTGATCGTTACTATGATTTCTATGTACAATTGTACATGCATTAATGTTATAGAAATATTTATACCCTTTTTTTATTAACTAACCAATTCTTATCTGCTTCTCACTTATTGATGCAATGCTCCTTCTCCTTGGAGGTATGGGCTTATTTATTTAGAAGATGGAATCTCAGTTGGATTTTCCCTGCCTCTACTCTAGATTTTGTGAACCAATGGTGTTGTCCCTCAGTTAATCATGTTCTCAAGGTCCTCTAGTGCCTCATGGTGCCTCATACTATCTGAGGTATTTGGAAAGAGAGGAATCACAGGATTTTTAGGGATCACGGTTCCTCCTCTTTGGTTGTTGCAGCAAATATATCAAGGGTTGTTGTGGAACATCTTAATCTTTTATCTTCTAGGATCTCTAAAAAGTAGAGTGTTATATGCAAAACGGAGGACATTTGTATTTTCCAAGGTTGGAAATTGGATATTGATATTTCTAAAAGTGTTGGGAATACTAAGTGTATCGTTGGAAAATGGAAGCACTTTCATTTAGGACTGGTTTAGCCCTCTGAGTAAGTGGTTTGGGGTCATGTCAAGCACCTTGAATGGGTCTTTGACTTGGATCTTCTTTTTCCCCCTGATTTTGCCCTATTTTCCACTTTTCTCCTACCTTTTTTGGCATTCTACTCTGTGAACTTGAGATTCTTGACATCAGGGTCAAGGTCAATCTCGACCCTGACCTAGGTCAAGGGTGACCTTGACCCTAACCTAGGTCAAGGTCAACCTTGACCTTAACCCAGGGTCCAAATTTCAAGATCCCACAGTTTCTGAATGTCAGGCTTCATAAAGGTTTAATTCTCGCTTCCGGGTCGGCTATTTCGGCCTTCAAAGCAACGATTCTTGAAATTATATTTAATATAGGGGTATAGGTCTAATGGGAATTTAATTCTCCTATGTATGCCTCTCTAGAAGATTGTGCCCTATATTTGTATATAAGGAAGCCTTCTCCTCTCATTTTCTCTAAGACTTGGAAAAGTGAAATCTAAGTATGAAGGACAAGCTAAGAAGCAAGATTTGAAGAAAGCTAAATATCTATTGAATAATTCATCTACTCTCAAGAATCCAAGCATTCAAGCACTTTCAAGCACTCAATTCATCAAGGAGATCCATTGGTAGTCATTGAAGGATTCAAGCTCTATGGAGCCCTCTTGTTGAAGATTTCTCCATCCACATTCATGCAAGCCTCTTCCTATTCCAAGATCCATTCAAGATTGGTGTTGAAGATCCAAAAGCAATTTGATTTGAGACATCCTACATCCTACATTCTACATTCTACATCCATTTGGTGCATACATACTTGTGGATCCACGGATTCTAATCCGCCACAAAGGTTTCTATACAAGCAAGGTGAATTTGTTCATTTACTTTGTTTATCTATGCAATTTCAATTCAATTATAAGGTTAATTCCAAAACCGGGGTTTGACCAAGGAAAACCCCTCCCCCCAAAAAAACAAACCATTTTTCTTGCAGGGAAAGGTTTGGAATAGTGAATTGGAGTGCAGATCCGGATACCCTTTTCTACAAAATTTGAGAATCCAGAAACAGACTTTCTGTCAGACATTTTGGGTCAGAATCGACATTCTGTTATGGGTTAGAATCAAATATTTTGGGTCAGAATCAGAAATTTTGAGGCAAAGGTGACATTCATTTCTGGGTCAGAATTGACATTCTGTTATGGGTCAGAATCGGAAATCTTGGATCAAAGGTGACATTCATTTTTGGGTCAAAATCGACCTTTCTCATAAAAGAAAAAGATTTCTGAGTTTTGTAGATCTCACAGTTTTGGTTCAAGATTATGAAAATCAATAGTTTTTGGGACCTTCTGATAGGGTTTACATCAGATTCATTTTCAGAGGTATGTATTTTATTTCATTTTCCTTTGCAAACATTTCCATATTTACACCCCTTATCATTACAATTAAATGTAAGGTGGCTAATATGTGCATAGGGACACTTTTATGAGCAAATCCCCATTGTTCTAGAAACCCTATCCATATTTTCTCTATACAGTAAGAAGAATAGAGATGGTGTCACATGGCTTTCCCCTCGTCCTGGATGGGTGAAAATTAATTTTGATGGGGCGGCCAAGGGTAATCCTAGGCCAGCTAGGTGTGGGGGAATGATAAGAGATGAGAATGAAATTTCCATTGTTGTGGTGGCTCTTCCCTTGGGTACCCAGTCTAACAACTATGCAGAAGTCATGGGAGCCTTACAAATTTTTTCTATTGCTAAACATCTTAAGCCTTAATAATGTTTAGTTAGTTCAGGGGACTCCAACAATATTATAAGATGCCTTAAAGGGGAATCACCAACCCCTTGGTATATAGATCATATTATCAGGGATACTAAAGAAATTATCCCAAATTTTAAAAAAATTTATATTGCCTACTATTATAGAGAATCTAATAAGGTGGTGGATGGTCTCGCCAACATTGGTGTTAGATCTAATGATGTTTTAAAATGGGAAGGAGAAGGTGATTTAAATAATGACATCAATAGTAATGACAGTGATAAATTTTCCTTTCCCATCATTATTGCTAATTTAATTTCCCACGCTTTGTGGGTGTTGAAGAGGAGTAATATTTTCTTTAATCTCGCTCTACTCTTCATCTTTATTTTGTTTCAATCGGTTTTCTATTATATTTCTGACATGGGAGGATACCTGAACCGCTTCGATCCAATGACCTATGAGCATTGGAGGAGAGATGGGGATGCCTGAAGGAAGCTCAAGAAGGGAGTCCTTTCTCCTTTCTTGGATAAGTTGCATGGTTATGATAGAAAGGTCACCCAACTCTTTGTTGATGAATTGGCAAGTGGGGCGATCACTTTGCAAGGAAAGAAGTTTGTTATAGACGAGGTTGTAGTGGCTGAAGCAACAGGTATATCTACAAAAGGTTTGAAGTTTTTCAATGACACAAAAATATATGACCAAGCTGTGCAAAATTTCCCTAAAACCGAGGAGGAAAGGGAAGCCCTTGTGAAAGGTAACAATTCTTACTTTGATCCTGAGTAGTTAAATTATTTCTGGATGAGGACAACCTAAGTGATTATGGAATTTGTCACAGTGGATGGGAGATTTACTAGGATGCATAACTATCATTTTGTGTTCCTGAACCATTTTAGGTATAAGACTTTGACTTCATTTCCTCATTTAAGTATTTATAACCAAAAGAAGAACCCTAGAAATTTGTTGTTCATCAGGGGTTAAGTATGATCTTATATGAGTATTTAAGGGCTAAGGCCTCTAAAAATATAAGTCTTTAGCTTGTTAAGTCGGGCGAAGATGATAATCCTAATGCAGGTGTGTCTGAGAAGGAAGATAAGCCTGATTATGAGGAAGAAATTGGTACCCCAAAGACCAAGAAGGCAAAATTATATGCCAGTAAAAATTCAATGCCTAAACATCTAGTGTATCAAGGTGACAAGGGAGATCATACTAAGGATAGTGATGAAGGGCTTTCCCTCCCCAAGGCCAAGCCAAATCCCAAAAAGATGGGGTTTTATGGTGATGAGGGTGACCATATTGATGATAGTGAAGATGTGCTCTCTCCTCGTATCCATTGCCAAGATAAGGGGACCCTTTCTGTTGGCCCTCCCATTGCTGTGCTATCGGAAGATGGTAGACTGGTAGGTAAGGATATTGGGGGTATTGGTTCCAGTGGGTTGATTGTGAATAAGAAAAGTGCATTTTTTTCCTGAATGACATTTGTATTGGGAGTCCAGCAGTGGTAAAATTTAAAGTCCCCAGTCCCTCGGCTAGTATTGATGGTAGTTCCAAGAAGGGAAAGGAGAGATAACCCAAAATCCCTCTTATGAATGATTTTACCAGCATAGTGATTTATGATGTTCCTGTTTCTCCTCCAGATTCTGAGGATGAAGATGGCGAGAATAACATGCCTAAAGCGGTGTCTATTTCAACTTATGATTAGATGACTTCCATGACCTATAAAGAGATCCAATTTGGGGTTCTCCATATGGCTAAGGATCATGCTCTATACTCTTATCGGGTCCAAAGATGGGCCTTTCATGAGATAAAAAAATATTAATCTCAAACACAGGACTCTGTCGGCTAAGTTTGAGGAAATGCAACAGAAGGTGGAGACCTCGAGTGGGATTCAAGGTGTGGGGTCTTCGTCTATCTGGTCGCTTGAGGAGAATAAATTAATATTGGATTCTATGGAAGCTAAGGGTAATGCTAGAAAGGTCCTCGAGGGCAAGTTGGATGGTCTCAAAACTAGGGTGGAAAAAATGAGGACACCCTTAAAGAGATTCTCAAGCACAACCTAAAGATAATTAAGACTACCTTGGAGAATATGAGATCTCTGGTTGCGAGACTAGAAAATATCTATACTGAGAAGGAGTCAACTAATGTGGATGGTGAAAAGGAGGTGCATGTGATGTAGGTCTATGGGCCTGGGAAGAGAACTAGAGCCAACACAAAGAAAAAGTTTGTCACTCTTCCATTTGATATTGAAGATCTGAAGAAGGTGGCTCTCAAAATATCCCGGATGGAAGAAAAGGTGGCTGACACCCTGAACAACTTAGCCTAAGGCTTATTTTTCCTAGTTTCCTATTTTTTCTGCTTTTGGTTGGTTGGCTCATGTCTACTGGGATGTTGTTGTTTTTTTGGTGTTTTGTTGGTTGCTGGCCTTTTATCTCTGACAAGATGTTTCATCTAGCTGTACTTAATATTTCCTATCTTTAGCTATTTATTTTAAAGGGTTTTAAGGCCCCTTCAAAACCCATTTTTACCTTATTAAAAAACTAACCAATTCTTATCAATTATATTTTAAGCTAAACATAAAGTATGCATTAAAAATATATGTAAAACTTTTTAATTTGGTAGGTTACCTCTATCTTTCTTGACTCCTTTCTTGGCCTTGATTTCGTCTAAACATATCTCAACCCTTATCTTTGGGTAAGTGCACAAAGATGGGTGACAAAAAAGGGGTATAAGATGCCACTTTTTTTTTTCTGAAATCATAAAACTCTTAACTTCAACGATAAATTGAGGATAGTTACACTCAAATTTTTAAAATGTGACAAACACAAGAGTTGTTCCACTCCAAATCTAGTTTCTAAACTACTAATTTATTTTAGAAATAGTGGAACTTAAGGCCTTCAAAAAGGGGGAGCACAAAAAGTGGTCTTATTTTTTGTGAAAAGAACATAACATAGCATCTGGTGTGCTCCCCCTAAAATGTTAACTTTAAAAAAAAATAAAAATTAATCACTCTGGTGATAAATTGGCTAACACCACCTAATTTATCCCAGATTTTTCTACTAATTTTTTGATGAAAGTAATATTTTTTGCAATTTTCGGAAGTGGACACATCCTGAAAATGTAAAATTTATGTGTGCTCCCCCTAGAAATCATTGAAAACTAATCAAAAATCAAAACTTCTTTTTTTTTTAAAGTGTGTAGAATGGAATTTAGTTTCTGAAAAATGTAATTTGTTTCAAAATTTGATGAATGGGCCAAAATCTAAGCCCAAATGAATACACATGGGTTTTTGAGAAAAAATAGACATACTTACAAAAGAAATTAGAGATGAAAAGCTTAACATAGTGAGAATTAAAAAATAAATATATGGTTAGATAGCTAACAAAGAGATCTACAATATCATGTTGTTTGATTTTATCGTTATTGAACCATGCGCAAACCTGAGGGGGAGCACACGAGAAAAAATGTTATTTTTTGTAGGTTTGCTGGAAAACACGCCTCAGGCCTATTTGAATCCTCCAAGCCTTTGGGTTGGACCTCCAAGGAAAATCCAAGCCTTAGGCTTGGTAAATTTCAATGTACTTAAAAGCGCACACACGATATATCACGCTAGCGCTATGTAAATTTATGGTTTACACAGCGTGCACATGCTATGTAAACCATAATGCAATCCTTAAGGGAGAGAGAGAGAGAGAGAGAGAGAGAGAGAGAGAGAGAGGTCATAAGCGGTCATATGACACATTAATGTGTCTTAAGATACCATGAGACCCCTTAAGACCCCTATGCTATACTCTTAAGCTTCCTAAGGGGTTGTAAGGGGTCATAAGGGGTTGGAGGATGCATTAATGGGTCCTTGTACGAGCCTTAAGACACCTTACAACCTTTAATATGTACTCTTAGGATTATTAAGGAGTTTTAAGGGTCATAATGGGTTGAAGGACATATTAATGGGTCCTAGGGCCCCTTAAGACACCTTACAACCCTTAATATGTCCTCTTAGGCTTCCTAAGGGGTCATAAGTGGTCGTAAGATGCATTAATGTGTCCTAGGACCTCTTGAGAAACCCTACGACCCCTTAGGAACCCTAAAAATATATCTTAGGGTTCCTAGTACACATTAACGGGTCTTAAAGGGTGATAGGACATATTATTGTGTATTAAGACACCATAGGACCCCTTACGAGCCCTAAGATGTACTCTTAGGATTCATAATGGGTCATAAGGTGTCATAAGGGGTTGTAGGACCCATTAATGGGTGCTAGGACCGCTTAAGACACCTTACGACCCCTTAGCAACCCTAAGAATACATCTTAGGGGTCCTAGTATACGTTAAGGTGTCTTAAGGGATCATAGGACATATTAATATGTTTTACAACCCCATAAGACTTCTAAGATATACTCGTATGCTTCTTAAGGGTTTGTATGATGTATTAATGGGTGTTAGAACCCCTTAGCACACCTTAGTACCCCTTAGGGACCCTAATAACATATATTAGGGATCATAGTACACATTAAGGGGTCATAGGACACATTAATATGTCTTAGGTCCCCTTAAGACCCCTTACGACCCCTAAGATTTACTCTCTCTCTCTCTCTCTCTCTCTCTCTCACACACACACACACACACAAATATATACTCTTAAGCTTCCTAAGGGGTCATAAGGGGTTGTAGGACACACTAATGGGTCCTTGTACAAGCCTTGAGACACCTTACGACCTCTAAGATGTACTCTTAGGCTTCTTAAGGAATTGTAAGGGTCATAATGGGTTGAAGGACACATTAATGGGTCCTAGGACCCCTTAAGACACCTTACGACCCTTAATATGTACTCTTAGGATTACTAAGGGGTCATAAGTGGTTGTAAGATGCATTAATGTGTCCTAGGACCTCTTGAGAAACATTATGACCCTTTACGAACCCTAAGAATATATCTTAGGGTTCCTAGTACACATTAACGGGTCTTAAGGGGTCATAGGACATATTACTGTTAGGACACCATTAGACCCATTATGAGCCCTAAGATGTACTCTTAGGATTCCTAATGGGTTGTAAGGTGATGCAGGAGCATCCTACGATTCTTGGCAATCCTGTGTCAACCAAAAATATGTGTTTACTTTGGAGTTTGTTATCTTGGAGGAGAAATATGTGGGTGTTATGGTTTCCTATTTGCTCGACATGCTTGCCAAGTTGCTCGGCCTTTCTTTGTTGAGTTGGTTCTACTCAGCATTTCTTGGGGAAGCTCGGCCATGTCTGTTGATCAACATTCTTGGCAGTCTGGTGCTTGGTAGTTGGGCTGGCCAACTATGTCTTATTTGGAGGCCGACTTGCTAGATGACTTTGCATTTAATATTTGTATTGGGAGGCTGACTTGGTCTTGGGATTTTAATTAATTGTATTTGCAAGGCCGACTTGTGGCTTTCTTAGTATTTATAGGGGGTTTGGGTAGAGTGGTAGGAGGCAGGGAGTAGTTCGGTTGGTGTGAAAAAGAAAGGAAGACTGTATTTTGCCAGAAGAGAAGCCTATTGTTGCAATCTGTTGCAAAGCTAGAGTTGAGGATTAGAAACAAGGAGATTTCTTGGAGGCCTGTGTGCACAAGTTCAGATCTTCCTGTAGGTTTCTACCAGATTGTTGTAACCTATTGTTGCATATCTGACTAGCTAGGGTGAGGGTTAAGTTAGATGTTGAGGGATCTCACAGAACTATTATTTGTTTTGTAATTGGCCATAATTTTGAAGGCCTTACAGCCTAGAATGTAGCAATAAATTGAGTGTTGATTCCATTCTCCATTATTTTTTGTTATTGTTATTTCCACTTTGTTGTTTTGGTTGTTGGCTACAAGTTTGGACAGTCCATTCTTGGATTCTCTGAGCTTGACTGCATCATAAGGTTTCATAAGGGGTTGTAGGACCCATTAATGGGTGCTAGGACTGCTTAAGACACCTTACGACCCCTTAGGAACGCTAAGAATACATCTTAGGGGTCCTAGTATGCTTTAAGGTGTCTTAAGGGGTCATGGTACATATTAATATGTTTTACGACCCCATAAGACACCTAAGATGTACTCTTAGGCTTCTTAAGGGTCGTATGATGTATTAATGGGTGTCAGAACCCCTTAAGACACCTTAGTATGCCTTAGGATCCCTAAGAATACATATTATAGGTCCTTGTACATATTAAGGTGTCTTAAAGGGTCATAGGACACATTAATATGTCTAGGAAAATCAACATGCAACATATAGGAAAATTAGTATGCTCTCTCTCTCTCTCTCTCTCACACACACACACACACACACACACACACACACACACACAAACACACCTTCTTAAGGGGTTGTAAGTGGTCTAAGGGGTCCTAGGACACATTAGTGTGTCATAAGACACCTTAACAACCCTTATGACCCTTAATATGTAGAGAGATGGGTATTCAAGGGTCATAAAGGTTCATAAGGGGTCCTAGGACACATTAATGTGTCTGATGACCCCTTTTGACCCTTAGGAAACCTTAGGACCCCTTACAATTCATTAGTGTATGGTAAGGGGTCCTAAGGGGTGATAAGGGGTGATAAGGGGTATAAGGGGTCATAGGGCACATTAATGTGTCTTAGGACCCCTTAACAACCCCTACGACCCCTAAGGTGTAGAGAGAGGGGTTTTCATGGGTCGTAAAGGGTGATAAGGGGTTCTAGGACACATTAATATGTCCTACAACTCCTTCTAACCCCTTAGGACACCTTACAACCCCTTATCATACATCTTTGGGATCTTAAAGTGTCTTAAGGGGCCATAAGGGGTTGTAGGACACATTAATGTTTCCTAGAACACCTTAATGTGTCCTAGAACACCTTAAGACATCTTACGATATCTTACCATACATTAGTGTATGGTAAGGTGTCCTAAGGGATCTTAAGAGGTCCTAGGACATGGTGATGTGTTCTATGTCAAGTTAACAACCCTTATGACACCTAAGATGTAGAGAGAGGATTCTCATAGGGTACTAAGGGGTTATTAGGGGTCCTAGGACCCCTTATGACCCATTTCCCTACATCTTAGGTGTGATAAAGGGTCCTATGGGTTCATAAGGGGTTCTAGGATAAGTTAATGTGTCATAGGACCCCTTAAGACTCCTTACAATCCCTTACCATACATTAGTGTATGGTAAGGGGACCTAAGGGGTCTTAAAGGGTCCTACGACATAGTAATGTGTCCTAGGACCCCTTAAGACCACTGAGAAACCCTTAGGACCTCTTAAAATTCATTAGCTTGTTGTAAGGGGTTGTAAGGGGTCTTAAGGGGTCCTACAACATAGTAATGTGTCCTAGGACCACTTAAGGCCACTAACAACCCCTTAGCACCCCTTACCATTCATTAATGTATGGGGTCTAAGAAGTCATACGACACATTAAAAACCCTTAAAATCCCTAAGATTTAGAGAGAGGGGTCCTCGAGGGTCATAAGGGGTCATAAGGATTCTATGACACATTAATGTGTCCTAGGATCCTTTATGACCTCTTAGGACCCCGTATCATATATCTTAGGTGTCTTATAAGTTTTAAAGGGGTCATGAAGGGTCCTAGTACACATTAGTGTGTATTAGGACCCCTTGGGACCCTTAACCATTCATTAGTGTATGGTAAGTGGTCCTAGGGGGTTGTAAGGGGTCTAAGGGATCCTAGGAAACATTAATGTGTCCTAAGACCCCTTAACAATCCTATTACCCCTAAGATGTAGAAAGATGGGTCCTAAGGGGTCATAATGGGTGTTTTGACACATGAATTTGTCCTAGGACCCCTTACCATGCATCTTGGGGGTCCTAAAGGGCTGTAAGGGGTCATAAGGGGTCCTAGGACCTTACCATGCATCTTAGGGGTCCTAAAGGGCTGTAAGGGGTCATAAGGGGTCCTAGGACCCCTTAATACCCCTTACCATTCATTAGTGTATGTTAAGGGGTCTTAGGACACATTAATGTATCCTAGGACCCCTTGAAAAATCCTTATGACCCTTAAGATGAAGAGAGGGGTCTTAAGGGTTTGTAATTGGTCCTCTCTCTCTCTCTCTCTCTCTCTCTCTCTCTCTCTCTCTCTCTCTCTCTCTCTCACGAGTCATATGNGTCCTCTCTCTCTCTCTCTCTCTCTCTCTCTCTCTCTCTCTCTCTCTCTCTCTCTCTAACGAGTCATATGACTATTAGTGTGTTCTAAGGGGTTATAATGGGTCCTAATATGATATAATGGGTCTTAATGGGTCCTAAGGGATCGTAATGGGTCCTAAGGGTTCCTAGGACCACTTATAACCCATTAGAACCCCTTAAAAAACATTAGGACACATTAGCACACATTAGAGCCCATTAGTGTGTCCTACAATGATTAATGAATTTGAAGGGGTCCTAAGAGGTCCTAATGTGTCCTTAGAGATCCTAATGGGTCCTAAGGTGTCCTAAGGGGTTGTAATGGTTCCTAAAGGGTTGTAGGATGACTTAGGACCCATTACGACCCCTTATGATACATTAGAACCACTTAGAACTCTAAGGAGTGTCCTACGATGATTAATGCTCTCTCTCTCTCTCTCATCAGTCCTATGACTATTAATGTGTTATAAGGGGTCCTAATGAGTCCTAATATGTCCTAATGGGTCCTAAGTGGTTGTAATGGGTCCTAAGGGTTCCTAGGACCACTTAGAACCCATTAAAACCCCTTATGAGACACTAGTCCACATTATAGCCCATTATTGTGTCCTGAGATGATTATTGTGGTCTAAGGGGTCTTAAGAGGCTCTAATGTGTCCTAAGGGGTCATAATGGGTCCTAAGGGGACCTAGGACCACTTAGGACCCATTATGATACATTAAAACTACTTACAACCCATTATGATACATTACAACCACTTAGAACCCTAAAGAGTGTCCTTAATCAAGTCAATAGTCCATTGAGAATCATGTTTAAGGCAATGTGCTAATTCTTGAAATTTGGCTAAGTCTGAAATTTCCTAAAAACCCTCAAAATATAGAATCTTTATCTTAACTCCTATGAAGCTGAAACCACTCTCAAACATCCTAAAAGTATATAAGAAAGGAAGAGTATGTAACTTATACTTAAATGTTACATTTTATGTATTGACCTAGTGCTGGAATTGGTCTGGTAGGGCATGTTGGGATTTCTTCCTCCCTCCCTTAAGCATTTTCATAATGTTACATAGCACGTACGCGCTATAGTGCATATGTGGTATAGTGCACACATGCTATTGGCTTTGATTTCCCAAGCCTTAGGCTCGGGAAATCAAGGCCATAGTGTGTGTGCCCTATACCATGTGCATGCTATAGGGCATATGTCATATTGCTTTTGAGGGACCAAAATTTTTTTTGGCACCCTTTTGGTCCCCCATCTTTGTGCATATACCCCTTTACATGTTTCTAAAGTAGCAATTTACCATTCTTCTTCCTTAGATATATCCTTTAAATGACAATGAATTCCCTAAATGATGGCAATAGCTCAACTCAAAGTGGTTATTTCCAAGTTTTAGTGTGGCATCAACCTAATATGACCATCATAGCTCTAATAAAGCTAGGTTATGAAATTATAACATCCATCGGCTATGATACAATATTGAAAGAATAGACAAAAAAATGACATTACATATGCTACAACATGGAGAAAAATTTAAAGGGTAAGTGTTGAGCATTATTTTTACATAAGTCAATTGCTAGGATCTCGAGATTCAATTTTCTCTCTTGAAAGAATAATGAAGTTATTCCCAAGGTTCTCCAGGGTCATGGTACAACCTGCTTGGTATCTCAGTTGAAGATAAATGTGAATGTTCATGAGGAGGCCTTTGCTATTACTTTCAAGACGTCAAACTGCAAAACAACTTTAGTGCCCTTTTTTATATTTTCCAATTTATCAAAGATTGTAATGAACTAAGGATGTAAATTTATGTTTTTAAACTAAAGACAATTTTGATTGCTTTCAGATTTATGACAGAAATTAAAAGGAGGAGGCTAACAAGAATGAAGTAAATTTCTGAAAATGAAATCCTAATGGACATAAACCGTTATTGATCCTTCATTGTGAATAGAATGACAAAGAAATTTGGAACAAACCCAATGAATATAAATCAGACAATGTCACAATTATATACCCAATGGATGCAATCGTTTAGAGAGAAAAATTATTCACTCATGCAAGATTTTCAAAACCTATCAAATCATGAAGCCACCAAGATGTGTGCACACACGAGACAGATTTATCGTTAATCCCAATAGGTGATCTTTCCCATACATTCGCCAAACAAGGTAGATGAACAACAACAAACTCCAATTTAAAGCAATGTAGATTCGAAACACAATAAAATAGTTGGCTCTTTGAAAAGAATGAATAAGCATGCACACATTCATAAATTTTGCATAGATATCAGATAATATCACATCATGAATGAAGCACCAATTGTAGATCTTTATTGCATCAATAATCTGCTCCTATTATATTGCTTTTGATTACAATATATAGAGTTTTGATCTACAAACTATGAATGTTGAAATTAGGGCATGAGAGACTCTAAAAACAATGAAAACAAACTAAAACTAAATCTTTGCTAAAGAAATCTATTGTTAAACTAATACTAAACAAATTTCATGGATCTTTAATCCATTTACAATCAGTTTTCCCATGCAAAAGGGATCAAACTCGTTGAAAAAGAAGAAAGAGAGGAACTGGAATTCCCTTGTTTGCAACTGGGGTCTTCTTCTTGATCTCGGAGTTCTCCCTTGGAATCTTCATCTATAGTTCTCTTTGAGGTGGGAACTGATAGATAACCCTTAATCCTTGTAAAAAAAACTCCAGTTATGCATCCATCTGATCTCAAGTTCTATTCTCATGCAAAAAAGTGATCTCGCTGGAATGGCCTAGAAGTTCGGACCCTAACCTCTACACCGAAATCTGCCAAGTGCAAATTTGACCAAGTGTAAAATCAAATCTTAAGACACCCAAAATTTCTGCCTTTCAGAGGCCAAAAGGTCGAAAAGGCCGAAAGGCCGAAAGGGCCAAAAGGCCAAAATGCCAAAAGTTAGCCTTTGGGAAAAATGGCTAATTTTGAAAAATCTGCATCTCTCAAAAGGGTTTAGTCTGGATCTAAGTAGTTATCTTGAGAACACCTCTGGATGAGTAGCTCATAGCCTCTACACTATTTCATGTACCTCCTCATAATTTATTTCTTTCCTCTTCACTTCGTTAATTCGTCGTTCTTTCTTTTCTCTGAAAGTGGTCAATTCATAAGCAAAGAACTTGATCTCTTCATCATGCTCAGACATCCTTTGCATGTCTTCTTTTGAATAAAAGATTTGGTGGAGGCATTCTTTGGTGCTAAAACCTACCAGAATATCTTTGAATTGTTGTATTACCTCTTTGGCTGGGCATATAATTTCCCTTTCTTGATCTTGGTATAGCTCCAAGTCCATACCTATGAAGAATTTTTCTATTTCTTCTACCCATTCTATAACCTCCTTATTCTTTTTTGTATGTATCCCAAACACTTTTCATGAACCTTAATTGTTTTGGCTATGCTTTTGATCCAGGTTCCTAAGTTATCTAGCTCTTCATGTTCATATATCTTGACCAAAATTTGGAAGCATTGCTTCTTGATTATCTTGAGGTCTTGGAGGGCAGTTCACCATTTGGTCAGTTCAGAATCTAACCCCTAATCACTCTCCATCATGTTAATCAACTTCTTGGTTTCCACAAAAATAACTCTGAAAGGCCTAAAGAATAGTTTGATAACCCCTTCTCCAAACTATTCAAGATCATTCTTCCAATCAACACTTGCATGAATGAAAGAGGGTTCATTCATGCTGGCAAGTCTGGAGTAGCTCTCTTCTCTAGTACGCCCTGTAATGAGGCCTCTAGGAAACTTGGGTCAATGTGACCCACCCTTTTATGAATGAAACTCTTTAGAGCCTCATTATGCTATGTCAAGGACTTGATAGTTTCCTCATATTTTCTCATAAATCCCAAATCATGTTTGAGGCCTAAGGCTATCATGGTCTTACTTCCTTCCCTAGTTGGTTCTCCCAAATCTACCTCTTCAAATGTATAATCCTCTGAGGTGAGTTGTTCTTGAGATGTGCTAGTAGAAGGAACTGCCACCTGTGCCTTCTAGTGACCCTTGGTGTCTTGAGTAACAAAAGATATGGTCCTTGCTAGTATATTAACCTATGTTTGATAGAAGGCCTACCCTAAAAATCTCATATCTGTGTCTTCTCCTTTCTCTTCATCTGTGTAAGTCTTTTTCCATGGTTGAAACTCTTTAGTGAACCAAGTAGGTTTACTAAAGGTGGTAAGCAGCTCATATGGAGAAATATGGAGGACTGAAGCCAAGCTTCATGATTCAGGGGTCACCCCCTCCTCTTTATCTAACTCTTCCTTATGTTCACCTTCTTCTCTAGCTTCTCCCCCATACATTTATCCTTCGTGGCTTCCTTCCTCTCTCTTCTCTTCTTCCATTGTAGCCTCTTGTTCACCTTTATCTTGGCCTTCATCCCCATAGGAACTGATTTTTATTTCCGCATTAAGGTCTATCATGGCTTCTAGTGTGTTTTTGAAGGGAAATGAAGCTTTTGAGCTTACCAACACTTGGGGAGTTAGGATAAAACAAGGCAAAGGAATAAATGGCACCAGAGTCGGCGTTGGCATCGTAGGTGGTGGAGTAGAAGTAGAAGGAGGTGGAGTTGGCATGGGAGTTGGGAGAGAAGGTGGTGGAGTCAAAATAGGGGATGGGAGAGAGGTTGGTGGAGTTGGAGTCTGAGGTGGTGGAGTTGACGCTGAACTCCCTCCTATATTATTACTCCCTGCTATGCTCTGGGCAGCGCTGGCATCTTGAGTTTCTGGCCTTTGGTCAGTGCTAGAGTCCACTCCTCTGATACACACGTTTAGTGCGGGGTTTGTGAATTGGGATGGAGGTGGAGTAAGGATCACTTGAGGCTATATGGGCACCTATTTTCCCAAGTCAATTCATGTAGTTGAGTCGGGTGTATCCTGCCCCTGATCTGCAAAACCCTCTAGGCCTTCAAAATTAGATATGAGGAACTCATCTGAGCCTAAGTTATCCAAAGGATTGTCTCTCTTTTGGTGCCTCTTCCTTCTTCCTTGTGATCTCCTTCTGCCTCAGAGAGGTTGCCTGAGACCTTGTCCTTTTTACCAAAAGTACTTCTTCCTCTTCTAGTTCTTCTTATAAAGTTTCCATTCATGGAGAGGCAGAAGCTCTCTTTCTTTTATAAGTTCTCTTCCCTTCTCCAGTGCCAGGGGGATTGGCTAGAAGTGGAAGGGCCTTCATCTTGGGTGGCATGTGATGATCCAATGAGAGGATGTATCTTCCCTATCATCCTAGTTTTTGGGGCCTTGTGCCTAGGATTAGAACCATATTCCACTACATGTTCATGTCCATACACTATTCCTGGCTTCTGAGGTGGGGCATTCTTGTATTGGGGCACTGTAGACCTCTCTCTACATTTCTTATCTTCCTTCCTAGGTGGATCCATTAGTATTTTTATAGGAATGGGATCCATTTGATAAGGCCTGGAGATCCATGCCTCTATGTTTCTGACCACATGCCTTGCTCTGAATTCCATGCTATCATTTTCCTCTTTATCTACCTTTGCATTCATAATAGGCCGATTGTATATTTTTTAAATCATATATATCGACTCTAGCACATTATCTAAATATTTATCCCAAACCTTTGGGGGAATAATGATCTTTAAGGCTACTTTTGCCAGTGTGAGGGACATCCTGCAGCAATCCCTAATTCTTACCTCGTGGTCATCCTCACAATTCATCCAATGATCTTCAATGCTCTTATATAGTTGGAGTGGGCACTCATCCCACACAAAGGCCAATGACTTGCAGATCTTCATGTCCTAGAGAGTGTAGGGGCCCAGGGAAATTGGGAAGTCCCAGCAATGCTTATTTTTATGTTTGATGTGTTCACACGCATCCACAAGTTGCCTGGCCATTTCTAGGATGATTAACCAATTAGATGGGTACCTTGGTAGCTTCTTGGTTGCAAGGTAGATCCTGCCACTTGGATGTACGTGAAAGTTCTGAACTGTATATAGTACACCCCTATGGCCCTTATTTTGGTAGAAACTTCTTCTAGTAGCCTCTTTGTATAGTCACCGTCTATGGATCTAATGACTGTGAAGATAAAGACATCATTCACTATTCTGCAGTCTAGGCTATCTTCATGAATATCTGTCCTTCTCACTAATTATAGACAGACAATATGAGGCTATGCATTTGGTTCATTGAAGTTTCCTTTTTTTGTGAGCCCTGGATAGTCTACTCATGTGGTTAACACGTACACTATATATGTAGGCATGTAGAACTTTGGGTTGTGCTTAACCATGGTCAAATGCTCATCCAATTTATCACTTAGGATGGTAGCCCATTCAAACTTGGCCTTACAGTTCTTTATCTTCTCTATAAATAGAATCATCTAGTGCTCGAGTTGGTTGGACTGAGGTAGTACATACACTCGGCTTATTAGGGTGACTGCAACTTGGATGGAATCCTTTAAGTATCCCCTCCTGAGATATATTTTGTCTAGTTTGTTCTTTGGGAGAGGTTGTGAGAGGTATTCTCGATTTGCAATCTCATAGGCATCCTCAATTTTTTTCCTAAACCATCTCAGCCCATTTTCTATATAGAATTCATAGAACTTGTTTACGCCCTTCTGGAGATGAGCTACCTCTTCTATGTTGTCCGGCCTTAGGTCAAGAACTACATGTCCTTTTGTATTTTGAAACACCTTTTCATCTGGTATGTAGTGGTTTGCTAAGGTCATGATAAGCTTGGATGACATGATCGCTACCAGGTGGACTACTACATTGACTAGACCTAATAAAACCAGGGAGGTACAGTCTTTGGTCCTTCCTACTAGTTGAGAACATCTTACTAGGAACTATTCCCAGTCTACGTTCCCAATGTCAGTATTGGTGATCTCTAGATGTTTGTTTATGATCTTTGAAGGGGGGTGATTCCCCTTGAATAGGTACTTCATCAGTGATGTTGTTCCCTTCTTAGGAATTCCTACAAGGAAACATGCAAGTATCAATATCTTTATTGAAAGAAAACTACAAAATTAGGAAAGAAAACAAAACTAACTAAGAAAGCTAGAAGCAAAGGTCTCTTAAGTAGCCAGAAATGTAGTTTTCTCTCTTTCAGACTTTTCAAGCTTTCGGACGCCAAAGACAAGGTCGGGGTGCGAAAGGAAAAAATTGTGAGGAATGAGGCTGGTGGTGAAGCAACCCCTTTTGATTTGCAAAGTGCAAAAAACTTTGCAAAAAATCAGGGAGCAAAAACCCAAAATCTTGAAAAGATTCGGGGGCTGATGAAAAAAATTTGGTCTTTCAGTGTGTGAAAGTTTGAAGAAGGTTTCAGAGGGTGAAAAACCAAAATGTCTGGGAAGGGAGACCTTTCCTTTGAATGCTTTGGAATTTTTTTGGTTTTAGAGGTTTTAGAGGTCTTAAACGCTAACAATGCCGAAAGTGTGAACTGCATTTGGTTACAAACTGCTTGAGGAGGGGATGTTTTTGGCTGCCTTTCGGAGGCCGAAAACGTGCAACTAGGTCGCGACACCAAAAACCCCTAACTCTAAAAAATTGTAAAGAAAAGACAAACATAGGAGAGAGACCCCTCTAGAGGTTCTAGGGCATAAATCCCAGGGACCTAGGAGGGAGCACAACCTGATGAGGCCACCTAACCTAAACAAACGCTAGAAAATAAAACACAAATGGAAATGAAGAGAAAATAGTGGTGAGAAGGCCCTACCTACAAGGTGCAAGGAGAGGGAGAAAAAAATGGGCCGCCGAGGTGGAGTGAGGAGAAACTTGCAACAAACAATGAGCAAAAGAAACAATGCTCATGTGAAGAAGCGAGAAGATGCATGCAAGAGAAAAAATAGAAGTGAGAAACAAAGAGTGACTAAGCCACTTAAATAGCCCACGGATGACATCACCTATCTTCGGAGTTTCAAAGGTCGAAATGCCAAAAGTCGGGTGGCCTCATCCCCTTTCGTAATTTTGGAGGCCGAAACACTGAAACATACAAAGGTTCTACCCTTCGGCCTTTTCGGCGTTTCGGAGGACTTGGTGTCCTTCAAAATGTTGAAAGGGTGAAAATGTCAAAAAACATTATGTTCTCTCAACAAGCCCCTCAAAAAACCTAGTTCAAGGAATAGGGAGAGGGGCAAACCCAAAAATCCAAAAAAAGAAAGGGGGGTCCCCATGGTTAGGGGACCAATAAATGGGGTGTGTGTTGTGGACCCACAACAGTAAGTGCACAAAAATGGGGGACCAAAAAGGGGGTATAAGATGCCACTTTTTTTTTATGAAATTAGCGAACTCTGAAGTTCAACGAGAATTTGAGGATAGCTACACTGAAAACTTCAAAATGTGACAAAAACAAGAGTTGTTCTACTCCAAATCTAGTTTCTAAACTACTAATTTATTTTAGAAAAGGTGGAGATTAAGGTCCTCAACAAGGGGGAGCACAAAAAGTGGCCCTATTTTTTGTGAAAAAATATAACATAGCGTTTGGTGTGCTCCCCCTAAAATATTAACTTTTAAAAAAAAAAATATAATCGCTCCAGTGAGAAATTAGCTAACAACACCTAGTTTATCATGGATTTTTCTACTAATTATTTTATGAAAGTATGATTTTTTGCGATTTTCTAAGGTGGACACATCCTGAAAATGTGAATTTTTTTGTGTTCCTCCCCTAGAAATCATTGAAAACTAATCAAAAATATATATTTTTTAAAAAGTGTGTAGAATGGAATCTAGTTTTTGAAAATGTAATTTGTTTCAAAATTTGATGAAGGAGCCAAAATCTAAGCCCAAATGAATACACGTTGGTTTTTGACAAAAAGTAGACATACTTACAAAATAAATTAGAGATGAAAAGCTTAACATAATGAGAATTCAAAATAAATTAAATGGTTAGAAACCTAAATGAGAGATATATAATATCATGTCGTCTGATTTTATTATTATTGAACCACATGCAAACCTGATAGGGAGCACACACGAAAAAATGTTAATTTTTCGTAGGTTTGCTGGAAAACACATCTCAAACCTGTTTGAATCCTCTAAGCCTTTGGGTTGGATCTCCAAGGCAAATCCAAACCTTAGGCTTGGTAAACTTCAATGTAGTTCAAAGCGTGCACGCGCTATGTAAATTTATGGTTTACATAGCGCATATGCGCTATAGTGCGTATGCAATATAGCACATACGTGCTATAGTTTGTACGTAATATAGCACATACGCGCTATGTAAACCTTAATAAAAGCCTTAAGGGAGGGAGGGAAAAATCCCAACAGGCCTTGCCAGACCAATTCCAGCACTAGGTCAATACATAAAATGTAACATTTAAGTATAAGTTAATACTTAAGTTACATTTTATATATATACTTTTAGGATGTTTGAGAGTGGTTTCAACTTCATAGAAGTTAAGATAAAGATTCTAGATTTTGAGGGTTTTTAGGAAATTTCAGACTTAGCCAAATTTCAAGAATTAACACACTGTCTTTAGCATGATTCTTAGTGGACTATAGATTATACCCATAAGCCCTTGACTTGATTAAGGATACTCTTTAGGGTTCTAAGTGGTTCTAATGTATCATAAGGGGTCATAATGGGTCCTAAGTGGTCCTAGGTCCACTTAGGACCCATTACGACCCCTTAGGACACATTAGGGCCTCTTAAGACCCCTTAGAACACATTAATCATCGTAGGACACACTAATGGGCTCTAATATGTTCTAATGTATACTAATATTTGTAAGGGGTTTTAATGGGTTCTAAGTGGTCCTTGAAACCCTTACGACCCATTAGAACCCCTTAGGATGCATTTAGACCCATTAGAACACATTAGGACCCCTTAGAACACATTAATAGTCATAGAACTCAATAGAGAGAGAGAGAGCATTAATCACCGTAGGATACTCTTTAGAGTTCTAAGTGGTTCTAATGTATCATAAGGGGTCATAATGGGTCCTAAGTGGTCTTAAGACCCTTTCAGACCCATCACAACCCCTTAGGACACATTAGGACCCATTAGAACCACTTGGGACATATTAGGACCTCTTAGGACTCTTTAGAATGCATTAATCATTATAGGACACACTAATGGGCTCTAATGTGTCCTAATGTGTCCTAATGTTCCCTAAGGGATTCTAATGGGTTCTCAATGGTCCTAAGAAACCTTAGGACCCATTATGACCCCTTAGCACCCATTAAGACCATTATAACACATTAGAACCTATTAGAACCCCTTAGAACACATTAATATTCATTGGACTCATTAGAGAGAGAGAGAGAGTGAGAGAGAGAGAGAGAGAGAGATGACCCATTACGACCCCTCTTTCTACATCTTAAGGGTCCTAAGGATTGTCAAGGGGTCATAGGATACATTAATGTTTCCCAAGACCCCTTACCATATAGTACTAATGAATGGTAAGGGGTCTTAAGAGGTCCTAAGACAGATTAATGTGTCTTAGGACCCCTTATGATCCCTTATGAACCCTAAGATGCATGGTAAGGGGACATATTAATGTGTTGTAGAACCCCTTATGATCCCTTAGGACCCCTCTCTCTACATCTTAGGGGTTCTAGGATTGTTAAGGGGTCCTAGGACACATTAATGTGTCATATGACCCCTTAGACCCCTTACAACCCCCTAGGACCTCTTACCATACACTAATGAATGGTAAGGGGTCGTAAGGGGTATTAAGGGGTCCTAAGACACATTAATGTTTCATAGGACCCTTCATGACCCTTGAAAGACTTTTTAGACACCTAAGATGTATGATAAGGGGTTCTAAGGGGTCATAAGGGATCATAGGACACATTAATGTATCCCAGAACCCCTTAAGACCCTCGAGGAACCCTCTCTCTAAATCTTACGGGTTGTAAGGGATTTTAACGTGTCATAGGACCTATTAGACCCTTTACAACCCCTTTGGACAACTTACCATATACTAATAAATGGGGGTGTGTGCACCAAGTTGTGGACCAAAAAAGTGGACACATCTTTAAAAAAAAATCAAATTTCATATAGCCCGACCGGGTGATTGAAAACTTGAAATTGTTCTAGGCTTGGTAACCAAGCCTAGAAAATATTATAAATAAACTCAATCTATCTTGAACCCGATCGGGTTTCTAAATTTCAAATAACCCGATCAGGTTCTGAAAAGCAAAAAGTACTTCAAAACTCGATCGGTTTTTGAAGAAGTAAAAACTATGCATTTTATTCTCCATAGCCCGAGCGGGTTATGAAGAAACTAAAATAGGCTTTTCTTCTGGAACCCATAACTTCCACATACAGAGTCTGATTGACTCTGTTAAAAAAGCGTAGGAAAGATCTTGAGATGATCTAACACATGATTAAGCTAAAATAATCTTTAGTTATCAACATTTTTTTCCATCTATTTGAATCAAGTAAGGTATAAAATAGGTACTCATTATTGCCCATACATGCAACATATAGGAAAATGAGTATGCTCTCTCTCTCTCTCTCTCTCTCTCTCTCTCTCTCTCTCTCTCTCTCTCTCTCTCACACACACACACACACACACACACACATTAGGACCCCTAGAAATGTTAAAACTAGGGAAAAATTAAAAGAGCACTCACAAAAATGAGAGAATGCGCTTGAAATGTTGAACCATCAGAAGCATAAAGTGAGACATCTAGATTAGCCAACACTTCGCCTGAGATTTTCCGAAGAAACCCAATCTCCTCTTCTGCACTCTCACTTTGTTTTTCTTCCTCTGCATGCAAGATTTCAATCTCTTTTTGCATTTTTTGAATTGTTACCAATTGCTTCTTGCTCTCTACACACAATGATGAAATTTTCTTTCTCAGGGCTTGGATAATTTGACCTAGTTTATTTTCCCCCTCTTTTTGCAATAATCTCATCTCTTCTCATAGATTTTCAGTAATTTCAAATTGTTTCTCACCCTTTGTCCTAAGTATTTTTTTTTCTTCCTTCACCCTGAGAAGTTCATATAAAAGGCATGTACATGGTAATCTTCACAGTATTTAGGAGGAAAAAATTGGTAACAATTGGAGGAGTAGGAATCAGAAAATGCACACCCTTCTTCACCAAATTGTATAGATGGGCAACCTGAAATACATCTGGAAGTAGAGTTTCTCCCTTCACTACGGGCCATTTCAAATTAATGAAAGTTTTATGCTCTTACCTCCAGAAAAATAGCTTATTTCAATGGCCACCCATGAATTTTTTTAAATGGCTGATTGGTTTCCTTTCTTCTTTCAATGGCCATCCATGATTTTTTATGCAATCTTCCAACCTTTCGTACATAGTTATTACAATTTAATACCCTCCTAGTACATAGGTGTTTCAAGTGAGTGAAATATAGCAGTAGGAATCGGAAAATGCACACCCTTTTTCACCAAACTATATAGATGGGCAACCTGAAATACATCTGGAAGTACAGTTGCTCCCTTCGCTTCAGTCCATTGCAAATTAGCGAAATTTTTTTCTCTTCCCTCCATTAAAATAATTTATTTCAATGGCTGAACATGAATTTTTTAAAATGGTTTATTGGTTTCCTTTGCTTCTTTCAATGGCCATCCATGATTTTTTCTGTAATCTTCCAACCTTTCGTACATAGTTATTACAATTTAATACCCTCCTAGTACATAGGTGTTTCAAGTGAGTGAAATAGAACAATACATTAATAAAATATTGGAAGGTACACCTTATCACATGTTAGGACCCCTAGGAAGTCCTTGTGACCCCTTTCGACACATTGGAACACTCAAGTGTGTCCCAAGAGGTCATAGGACCCCTTGGGACACTTTTGATTGTTCCAGTGTGTCTAAAGGGGCCATGGGGACTTCCTAGGGGTCCTAACGTGTGATAAAGTGTAATAGGACCCCTAGGAAGTCCCCATGACCCCTTTCGACACATTAGAACACTC
>MU228146.1:261082-290586 GCA_018584345.1 Thuja plicata | reverse complement strand
AGACTATTTTTGGAGATCACAAAGCCCAAGAACACAAGTTCTTCTTGAAGAAATACACACTTATCTATATTGATTTTCAACTTCTCCTCATGGATTTTCCTCATCACCATGTCCAAATGCTTGAGATATTCTTCCCTGCTCTTGCTAAAGATCAAAATGTCATCAAGGTATACAACAACAACTTTGTTAAGAAAAGGTTTCAGTACTTCATTCATCAATCTCATAAAAGTGCTTGGAGCATTGGAAAGGCCAAAATGCATCACAAGCCACTCATAGAGGCCTTCTGTAGTCTTAAATGTTGCCTTCCATTCATCTCCCTCTCTGATTCTTATCTGATGATAGCCACTTTTGAGATCTATCTTGGAATAGTAACTTGCACCCCCCAAATAGTCCATCAAATCCTCTATTCTAGGCATAGGAAACCTATATCTGATGGTTATCCTATTGATTTCCCTAGAATCCATACATAACCTACATGTGCCTTCTTTCTTGGGTGCTATGACTGCTGGGACAACACAAGGAATCACACTCTTCCTAATGAGACATATTGACAATAATTCTCCAATCTGTCTTGCTACCTCTTGATTCTATTCAGGGTTCATCTTATATGTTTCCTTATTGGGAAGAGTGGCCCCTAGTATGAAGTCTATACAGTGACTTATTTCCCTCTCAGGTGTCAAAGACTCTAGTGTGTTCTTAGCAATGATACCTCTATACTGGTCTAACTGTGCTTTCACTTCTTTGGGGCCTACATCCCTAGTGGGGATTTTGACTTTGGAATCCTTCAAATGTGTCTTTTTGGGCCTCACTACTAGGGAATAACAAGGGGTATCCTTCTCCTTTAGTATTTTCATGAATTCCTTTTCTCCTATGTGCAAGACAGTACTAGTAGTATGTTTTTGTTTCTCACGGTCAGGGAGTGGGTTCATTAAATATTCAACACCATCCTTAGTTATAGTATAAACATTGGATTTTACATCATGCCTAGCATCTACATCATATTTACAAGGCCTCCCTAATAAAAAATGACATGCATCCATCTCTGTAATATCACATAGAACCTTGTCTGTATACTCCCCTATTGTTAAATCTACCCAAACTTGTTCATTGATAATGGTTTTCTTTTCTTTTGTCAACCAAGAAGCCTTATAAAGGAAAGCATGAGGAATTACATGCAACTTCAGTTTAGTGACTAACTCCCTAGATGCAATATTATCTGTAGAGCCAGAATCAATTATAACCTTGCATACTTTATTGTTCACCTTGTAGCTTGTTCTGAATAATGACTTCCTCTAAGGTGGTTATGTAGTAGTAGGTACTCTTAGTAGTGTCCTTTGCATCATTAAACATTCTCCTTGCTCTGTATTTGCAGGTCTTGAAGTTGCAGAGTGAAAGGAGGATACACTTTGGTTATCATCCTCTTGGGTAAGTTGTGCTCTTCTGTGCCCTCCTTGTCTGCTGGTGCCACTCTTTTCAAGACATCTGAAGGACTGGTGTCCAACTTGATTACATATAAAACACTTCCCTATGAAGACACTAGGCCCTCTTCCTCCAAACCTTCCTCTATTGTTGGATCTCCTCCCTCTGAAATTGTTTCTATTATTGTGCTCTCCTTCTGACTCATGGTGATTAAACTCCCCTTGACCTCTTTGGAATGGTCCTCTACCATTGAATCTACCTCTTCCCCTGAAGTTATTCCCTCTTCCTCTAATTATTTTGTTCTCCTCTTCTCTTTTGCCTTTCTTCAATTTTTAATGCCATTTGAAAACATTTGTGTACTGATTCAGGGTTATATAAACAAACTCATCTCATCTTGGATACTGTATTTCAGCCCATTGATATACCTTGCAAGTTTGTGCTTCTCACTTTCAGGAACTCTTTCCTTCAAGGTCATCTTGTGAAATTCTTCAGTATACCCACTCACATCAAGGTCCTTCAACCTAAGATTTTGCAGCTTCTTGTGGAGGGTGATCTCGTAGTCTTCAAGTACAAACTACTTCTTGACTACAACTAGCATCTTCTTCCATGTTGAGATAGGATTCCTTCCATCCTTGACTCTTTCATTTTGTAGGACGTTCCACCAACTCAAGGCAAGACCTCTCATTCTAGATTTTGCAACCTTAACCTTTTGATTCTCAGAGATGTTTTCATACTCAAAGTAGTTCTCCAAAGCTTCCACCCAATCCATGCATTCTTCAAGATCCATTTTCCCACAAAACATGGGCATGTCTGATTTCTGATCCCTTCTTCCAACTCTTTCAAGAACTTCAATACGTTTTAATTGGTCTATAGGCATGTTCTTTGTCTCATCTTCTTCCTCCTCTTCCTCTTCTTCTTCCTCTTCTTCTTCTCCTTCCTCCTTCTCCATTTGGAGGACTTTCCACTTCTTTATCTCCTCTTCCATCCTCTTGTTCTTGGCTACTTGTTCCCTAACAATTTTTGCGAATTCCACATTAGTGATTCTAGTGGGGACTTCTTCCTCTAGAGAAATTTCTATTCCCTCAACCATTCTTCACTCTTTCCAAGATCTTGGCAGGCTCTGATACCACCTGATGCAGAGAGCACTGCAAGAAGACCTTAATGGGCCCTAGCTCTTTGTTAACTCTTCAAAATTCAAACTTGATCAATCTCACTACACACAAGTCTTCTTAGGATGTCTCCTAACTTTTCCAAGGGGTCAATAGGCTTCCCCTATTCTCTCTTGGTTCTCCAAATCAATCTATAGAACAAAGCAATTTCTCCTTTAGGGACACTTTCCCTAAACCATATCACAAGGTGTAAAACTTCACCAGTGGATTCAAAATTCTACCCTAAGAGATTGAAGACTCTTAACAGACCCTAGGGGTCAGGAATCCACCATTAAATTTGGTTTTGAAGACCCAAAGTTAGTCAAACCCCAAATGGTCTAGGATTCCTTATAGCCCTAACCAGTGGGTTTTTGGTACTTAAATTTTTGTGACAATGGGATCTAGAGGATCTAATTGGTTTTCCAAACACCCTTTATGGAGTTTTTAAACCCCCCAAAGCATTAGCATCTCACTCCACTCTTGCACCCCCAAGCTCTCACAAAACACACAAACCTAATTAGCTAGTTTAGGCTTGGTTTGTTATGCAAGTGATAGAGGGTGGGTTCATGAATGCAATGCAAAGCTTTGGATGGATTCCCCTAACCCAAATTAGTCTATAATCACTCTTGGTTTGATCCCACAACACTCATATAACTACTGCATGTGACTGTACCGACAGACTAGGCTAATTACATAGGGATAATTAGCCTAGGGCTTGATCTTAAAAATAGGACTAAGAGTGAGAGTCTGTGATTCTAGATTCCTAAAGACCATGATCCTAACTATAATTTTCCAAGTGTTTGAGGAGATCCACTGGATAAAGCTCTTGTTAGGATCACATCTTTGAGACTGATCCAGTAGAGCCTTGGTTTCTCAGACAACAACCAAGTAAAATCTATAACTTTTCACTAACTTAACAAAAACACATCAAATTAACTAGACAGTTTAGTAGACTCAAGGAATTACAAACTTCTTCAATTTTATCTTCAAAATGAATCCGTACCAGGCCGTACCATGCAAAAATGACTCAAAACACTTTTCTATTTCCTTGCTTGAACATCAAACTTTGTACACACAGTCTTCTGACCTTCATGGAAGGCATCCTCTCACCTAATAGCATCATCCAATAATTTTAGAAGCTTCAGAGAGTGGGTTAGGTTGGTTACAAAGAATTTGTTCTTTCTCGAGCAACATTTTGCAAAAGTTGCTCATGCAACTTTGCAAAAAGACAACTTTTGGCAATCATGAAGGAAAGTTGCTATTTTTGGAGAATGTTAAATTCACCGACCCCAAGGATGTGGGAGAGGGTAAAAATAAGACAATAACCAACCTAAGGACTTAAAACATGACTTCTAACCAAACTTTAAATACTTTAAACAAACATGGTCTAACTCTGGTTTCAGGAACCTAGGTTTATAACTTCACCTTAGGTCCTTCACCTTACATCAAAGACCCACCCAACTACACACACACAAGGGTGATCTCAAGGATGCACCTTATTTAAAAAATGAAAGAAATAAAAGATGACTTTCAGGAGGTTCCCTGCACTAGATCATCTCAAGAGCTTTCCTACACTTTTTGAACTGAGTCAATCAGACTCCGTATGTGGAAGTTATGGCTTCTGGAAGAAAATCCTATTTTAGTTTCTTCATAACCCGCTCAGGTTATGGAAAATAAAATGAAAATTTGATCGGGTTTTGAAGTACTTTTTTCTTTTCAGAACCCGATTGGGTTATTTGAAATTTAGAAACTCGATCGGGTTATGGCTCGGGAAGAGGCTCGAAAAATGACCCAAAGGTTTAGAGGCTCATTTTCCCTCCTTTTTTGTTCTTTTAGACATTTTTCATCTTGTAAGATGAATTCTCAACTTTATCTTTATTAGGGTTACAATTTGTCAACTGGGTAGCTTTATAATTTTCACCATAATCTCATACATCTTATCTTTCTAACCATATAATTTTCCCTATTTTTGGACAACATTAGCATAGTAAACTTTAATTTTCTTTACCAATGTCTTGATTGTCCTCACAGACATATGTCTACCATTTTTTGTAATAACTTTTGATATACTTAATCAAATTACAAATAAATTACATATTATTGTTCTACACTTGATTCTATACACTTTTAAAAAAATTCATTTTCAATTATTTTGATACAAGTTATGCCCAGCGCACGAACAGGTACCAAATTTTTAGGATGCAATCAATTCAAAAAATCACAGAAAAAAAAACTCTTCAGAAAATTACAAAAAAATACACAACTTGTAGATCTCACTCTTACATACCATACTACCAAAGGGTTTTAAAAAATACTGAATATAACTATATCTTTTGTACTGTGCACAGAAATAGCTATGTTATGTTTTTCCAAAAAAATTAGGAACATGTTTTCATGGGCGCAAGGTTTGACCCTCTTAATATTATCATTTTTAAAAAAAAATTAGTGTTTTAGAGACTATATTCAGAGTAATACAATTTTTATATTTTACACATCTTCTTATTTTGAGTGCATGACCCTCAAACGACAGTTTAGGTTTATCCAATTTGAGGAAAAATGTGTCCACTTATATCGCCCTTTTTGGTCCACAACTTGGTGCACATACCCATGGTCAGGGGTGCTAAGGGGTTTTTAGTGGTCTTAAGGGGTCCTAGGACACATTATTGTGTCGTAGGACCCCTTACAATAAAATAATGAATTGTAAGGGGTCCTAGGACACACTATTGTATTGTAGGACCCTTTAAGAACCCTTATGACCCTTTACCATACACTAAAGTATGGTAAGGGGTCTTAAGGGGTCATAAGGGGTCTTAAGGGGTCCTATGACACATTAATTTTTCCTAGAACCACTTATCAATCCTTAGGACCCTTTAGCACAGCTAAGATGTAGGTAAATTGGTCATAAGGGGTCCTAGGACCCCTAATGACCCCTTAGTACCCTTTAGGAATCCTCTCTCTACATCTCAGTTGTCATAAGGGTTGTTAACTTGACCTAGAACACATCAATGTGTCCTATGACCTCTTAAGACTGCTTATCATACACTAATGTATGGTAAGATGTCATAAGGGGTCTTACGGTGTTCTAGTACACATTAATGTGTCATAGAACCCCTCATGACCCCTTAGGACACTTTAAGATCCCTAAAATGTAAAATAAGGGGTCATTAGGTTTCCTAAGGGGTCATAAGGAATTTTAAGACATATTAATGTGTCCTAGGACCCCTTATTACCCCTTACGACCCTTGAAGACCCATCTCTCTACATCTTTGGGGTCGTAAGGGTTGTTAAGGGGTCCTCACATTAATGTGCCCTATGACCCCTCATACCCCTTATGACCCCTTAGGACCCCTTACCATACACTAATGAATGGTAAGGGGTCCTAAGAGTTTGTAAGTGGTCTTAAGGGATCCTAGGACACATTAACGTGTCTTAGAACCCCTTATGACCCATTACAAGCCTTTATAACCCCTAATATGTATGGTAAGGGGTCATAAGGTTTCCTAAGGGTCAAAAGGGGTCCTAGAACACATTAATGTGTCCTACCTTCTAACCCTTTAGGAACCTTGAATACCCCTCTCTCTACATCTTAAGAGTCATAAGGGTTCTTAAGGTGTCTTATGATAGATTAATGTGTCCTAGGACCCCTTGGACCCCTTAAAACCCCTTAGGACGCCTTACCATACACTAGTGAATGGTAATGTGTCCTAAGGGGTTGTAAGGGATCTTAAGACACATTAATGTTTGATAAGACCCCTTATGACCTTTTAGGACCCTTAAGATGTATGCTAATTAGAGCTAAGGGTTCATAAGGGATCCTATAACCCATTATAATCCCTTGGGCCACCTTTAACATCCATAAGATGTAGGGTAAGGGGTCCTAGGACACTTTAATATGTCCTAAGGCTCCTTAGTACCCTTTAGGACACTCCTCTCTACATATTAGGTGTTGTAAGGGTTGTTAATGGGTAATAGGATACATTACTAAGTCATAGGACTCCCTAATAGCCCTTAGGACCCCTTACCATACACTAATGTATGGTAAGGGGTCATAAGGGGTCTTAAGAGGTCCTAAGAGACATTAATGTGTCCTAAAACCTCTTTTGGCCCCTTAGGAACCTTTAATAGCCCTAAGATATATGGAAAGGTATCGTAAGGGGTCATAAGGGGTCCTAGTACATATTAATGTGTCCTAAGACCCCTTATGACCCTTTAATACCCCTCTCTCTACATCTTATGGGTCGTAAGGGTTTTTAAGGGGTCATAGTCCACACAATAATGTGTCTTAGGAGACCTTAGACCCCTTACCATACACTAGCGAATGTTAAGGGATTCTAAAAGGGGTCATAAGGGGTCCTAAGACACATTAATGTGTTGTAGGATCCATTATGATCCCTTACGTCCCTTTAGGACCCCCTAAGATGTATTATAAGGGGTCCTAAGGGGTCATAAGGGGTCCTAGAACACATTGATTTGTCCTAAAACCCCTTATGACCCCTTATGACCCTTGAAGATCCATCTCTCTACATCTTATGGATTGTAAGGGTTGTTAAGGGGTCATAGGACACATCAATGTTTCCTAAGAACCCTTAGAATTCATGTGACCCTTTAGGACCCTTTACCATACACTAATTAATTATAAGGAGTCGTAAGGGTTTGTAAGTAGTCTTAAGGGGTCATATGACACATAAACGTATCCTAGAATCCATTATGACCCCTTAGGACCTGTTATGACACCTGAGATATATGGTAAGGGGCCCTTAGGTGTCCTAAGGGTCAAAAGGGGTCCTAGAACACATTAATGTGTCGTGGGACCCCTTATGAACCTTAAGGACTCCTCTCTCGACATCTTAGATATTGTAAGGGTTGTTAATGGGTCCTAGGACACATTTTTGTATCCTAACATTCTCTAACACCCCTTAGGGCCCCTTACCATACAGTAATGTATGGTAAGGGGTATTAAGAGGTTCTAAGATACATTAATGTGTCCTAGAACCCCTTATGACCCCTTAAGACCCTTTAATACCCCTAATATGTATGGTAAGGTGTTGTAAGGTGTCCTAAGGGAACATAAGTGGTCTTAAGGTTTCATATGACACATTAACGTGTCCTAGAATCCCTTATGACCCTTTACGAAACCTAAGATGTTATGTAAGGGGTCTTAATGTGTCCTAAGGGTCAAATGGGGTCCTAAAACACATTAATGTGTCCTAGGACCCCCTTATTAACTTTTAGGATCCTTGAAGACCCTTGTCTCTACATCTTAAGGGTCATAAGGGTTGTTAAGGTGTCTTATGACACATTAATGTGTCCTAGGACATCTTAGACCCCTTACAACCCCTTAGGATGCCTTACTATACACTAGTGAATGGTAATGTGTCCTAAGGGGTTGTAAGGGGTCTTAAGGCACATTAATGTGTCATAAGGACACCTTATGAGCCCTTATGACCTTTTAGGACCCTTAAAATGTATGGAAATTGGTCCTACCAGGTCATAAGGAGTTTTAGAAAACATTAATGTGTCCTAGGACATCTCATGACCCCTTAAGACCGTTTAGCATCCCTAAGATGTAGGGTAAGGGGTCCTAAGGGGTCCTAGGACACTTTAATATGTCCTATGACCTATTATGAACCCTTAGTACCCTTTAGGATCCCCCTCTCTACATCTTAGATGTTGTGAGGGTTGTTAACAGTTATTAGCACATAATAATATGTCGTAACACTCTCTAACATGCTTTAGGACCCCTTACCATACACTAATGTATGGTAAGGCGTCAGAAGGGGTCCTAATTAATGTGTCTAAGAACCCATTATAGCCCCTTATGACCCTTTAATACCCCTAAGATGTCTGGTAAGGTGTCGTAAGGTGTCCTAGGGGGTCATAAGGGGTCTAAGGACACATTAATGTTCCCTAGGACCCCTTATGACCCATTACCATACACTAATGAATTATAAGGAGTCCTAAGGGCTTGTAAGTGCTCTTAAGGGGTCATATGACACATTAAAATGTCCTAGAACCCCTTATCATCCCTTAGGACCGTTTACAACACCTAAGATGTCTATTAATGGGTCCTAATGTGTCCTAAGGGGTCATCTGTGGTCCTAGGGCACATTAAAGGCCCGTGTTGGGTCATAAGAGCTCCTAGGACACATTATGTCCCTCTAGGACCCCTCTCTCTACATATTAGGGGTCATAAGACTTGTTAAGGGGTCCAAATGGGTTACAAGTGGTCTTAAGGAGTCCTAGGACATATTAACGTGTCCTAGAACATCTTATGACCCCTTAAGACCCTTTACAATCCCTAAGATGTATGATAAGGAGTCCTAAGGTGTCATAATGGGTCATAAAAGGGTCCTAAGACATAGTAATTTGTCCTAGGACCCCTTATGACTCCTTAGGGCCCTTTTAGAACCTTTTCTCTACATGTTATGGGTCGTAAGGGTTGTTAAGGGGTCCTAAGACACATTAATGTTCCCTATGACCCTTTATACCCCTTACGACCCCTTACCATACACTAATGAATGGTAAGGGGTCCTAAGAGTTTGTAAGTGGTCTTAAGGGATCCTAGGACACACTAGTGTGTCTTAGAAACCCTTATGACCCCTTAAGAGTCTTTACGACCCCTAATATGTATGGTAAGGGGTCCTAAGGTTTCCTAAGGGTCAAAACGGGTCCTAGGAAACATTAATGTGTCCTAGGACCCATTTTGACCCTTTAGGACCCTTTAAGACCCCTCTCTCTACATCTTAAGGGTCGTAAGGGTTGTTAAGGTGTCTTATGACACATTAATGTGTCCTAGGACCCCTTAGACACCTTAGATCCCTTAGGATGCCTTAAGATACACTAGTGAATGGTAATGTGTCCTAAGGGGTTGTAAGGGGTCTCAAGGGTTCATATGACACATTAGCATGTCCTAGAACCCATTATGACCCCTTAGGACCCTTTACGAGACCTAAAATGTATGGTAATGGGTTTTAAGGGGTCATAAGTGGTCCCAGGACACATTAATGTGTCTTGGGATGCCTTATGACCACTTAGGATCTTTGAAGATCCCTCTCTACATCTTAGGGGTTGTAAGGGTTGTTAAAGGGTATTAAGGGTCCTAAGAAAGAATAATGTTTCCTAGGACCCTTTAGGACTCCTAAGATGTATGGTAATGGGTCCTAAGGGGTCATAAGGGGTCCTAGGACATGGTAATGTGTCCTAGGACCCTTTATGACCCCTTAGGACCTTCTAGGACCCCTATCTCGACATATTATGGGTCATAAGACTTGTTAAGGGGTGCTAAGGGGTTGTAAGTGGTCTTAAAGGATCCTAGGACATATTAACATGTCCTAGAACCTCTTATGATCCCTTAGGACCCTTTAAAATCCCTAATATGTATCATAAGGAGTCTTAATGGGTCATAAGGGGTCCTAAGACAGTAATTTTTCCTAGGGCCCCTTATGACTCCTTAGGACCCTTTTAGAACCCTCTCTCTATATCTTATGGGTTGTAAGGGTTGTTAAGGGGTCCTAAGACACATTAATGTGCCCTATGATTCCTTATGCCACTTACAACCTCTTAACATACACTAATGAATGGTAAGAGCTCCTAAGAGTTTACAAGTGGCCTTAAGGGATCCTAGGACACATTGATGTGTATTATAACACCTTATGACCCCTTAAGAATATGTACAACCCCTAAGATGTATGGTAATGGGTCCTAAGGTTTGAAGACTCCTCTCTCTACATCTTAAGGTCCATAAGAGTTATTAAGGTGTCTTATGAAACATTAATGTATCCTAGGATCCCTTAGACCCCTTACAACCTCTTGGGATGCCTTACCATACACTAGTGAATGGTATTGTATCCTAAGGGTTGTAAGGGGTCTTAAGGGGTCATATGACACATTAACGTGTCCTAGAACCCCTTATGATCCCTTAGGACCCTTTACAACACTGAAGATGTATGGTAAGGGGTTGTAAGAGGTCATAAGTGGTCCTAGGACACATTAATGTGTTGTGGGATGCCTTATGATCACTAAAGATCATTGAAGACCCATCTCTACATCTTAGGGATTGTAAGGGTTTTCAAGGGGTTGTAAGAGGTCCTAAGACACAATAATGTGTCCTAGGACCCCTTATGACCCATTGCAACCCTTTAGGACCCCTAAGATGTATTGTAATGGTACCTAAGGAATCATAAGGGGTCCTAGGACATAGTAATATGTCCGAGGACCCCTTATTACCCCTTAGGAGCCTCTAAGACACCTCTCTCTACATCTAAGGGGTCATAAGGGTTGTTAAGGGGTCCTAAGGGGTTGTAAGTGGTCTTAAGGGGTCCTAGGACATATTAACTTGTCCTAGAACCCCTTATGACCCCTTATGACCCCTTATGACTCTTTATGACCCCTAATATGTATGATAAGGGGTCCTAAGGTTTCATGATGGGTCATAAGGGGTCCTAGGACATAATAATGTATCCCAGGACCCCTGATCACTCCTTAGGGCCCTTTAAGAACCCTCGCTCTACACCTTAGGAGTCTTTAAGGTTGTTAAGGGTTCCGAGGACACATTAATGTGTCCTAGGACCCCTTACAGACCCTTAGGACCCCTTAACATATACTAATGAATGTTAATGGGTCTTATGGGTTTGTTGGTGGTCTTAAGGGGTCATAGGAAACATTAATGTTTCCGAGAACACCTTATGACCCCCTAGGACCCTTTAATAACCCTAATATATATGGTAAGGGGTCCTAAGGGGTTCTAAGGGGTCATAAGGGTCTCTCTCTCTCTCTCTCTCTCTCTCTCTCTCTCTCTCTCTCTCTCTCTCTCTCTCTCAACATGGTTAAACATATATGTCAATTACCAAACAAACCATACCATAAATAATACAATGAGAAATTATCCTTAAATGATCATGCACAAGTCAAGGGCTTAAGGTTAAAATCAATAGTCCCCTGAGAATCATGTTGAAGACAATATGTTGATTCCTGAAATTTGGATAAGTCTAAAATTTTCTAAAAACACTCAAAATCTAGAATCTTTATCTTAACTCCTTTGAAGCTGAAACCACTCTCAAACATCCTGAAATTATATACATAAAATGTAAGTTATGTATAAGAAAGGAAGAGTATGTAACTTATACTTAAATTTTACATTATTGTCCTAGTGCTGGAATTCATCTAGCAAGGCCTGATGAACATTCTCTCTCCCCCCTTAAGAATCTTAATGATCCATAGCACATATGCACTATAGTGAACAAAACTATAGTGTGCACATGCTATATTGTGCACACATTATAGTGCACACGTGCTATAGGGTGCACGCACTATAGTGTGCAAATGCTATTAGCTTTGATTGCCCAAGCCTTAGGCTCGGGCAATCCAAGCCATAAAGCATGTGTGCTATAGGGCATACACCCTATTGATTTTTGAGGACCAAAAATAATTTGGAATCTTTTTGGTCCCCCATATTCATGCATATACCCTAAAGCTTTATACATCTTATAAAAAAATACATTTTCCCCAATTAGAAAACCTAAGACAAAATAACCTAACACATTTGGAGAAACAATTTAATAGATTAACATGGAAATAAATTTTAATAACTTTAATGAAATAAGGTATTTTGGGTATTAAGCACTATGTAATGTACTGAGAGGGGTGGGTGTGAATTAGTGTAGTAATCAATTCAACAATTTAAACTAATTATGATCATCGGTTACAAACAAAACAATAAACTGATTATTGATGCATTAACCAATATTGATGATCACACTCATAAACATAAAGTAGTAAATAAAAACCAAAACATCACAACCATAAACACATATGACACAATGATTTTTGCATCATGGAAACCCTTGTAAGAAGGAAAAACCACGATGGGGATGGTACCCACAATCTTCTCAACCGCAGTGTGGAAGGTGCCCTGTGAAAGGCTTACAAAAACTCTTTCTGAGAGTTATTCATCTTGTGAGAGAACTCTAGTATACTATGATATGTACAATAAAATCCTTTGAAAGTCTACCTAGTGTGAGGATTAAAATCTCAATCTAGAGACTCACCTAGTAAAAGGGTTTAGAAACTAAGACCTGTAAGAATCTACCTTGTGAAAGGATTTAACTTGCTGCAATTGTGAGAGAACAACAAGTAGTCAAGATCTATAGTAGCACTCCTTGTCTATAAGATCCTTTATGTCATATATAGCTTCTCACACTTCCATACTATTTGTGACTCAAACTTCTCCTTCCAATCTTTCCACAATCTTCTGTACCAGTCACTGATTCATATTGCAATTGTTTTTCCTCCACAGAACTCTCACCTCTAGTATCTTTCTCATAGATAATATTTTATAATATTTCTTATTATTTTTTCCACTTAATCAACACCATATATTTTTCTTCTCAAGTTCTTATCTCTCCTCTCGCTCAATTCACCAATCTCGAGATAATAATACATTTTTCTCTTTAAAATTCAAACTTGCTTTTAGGTCATTTTACACTTTAAGTTCAACTTCTTGTATGATGTTCCAGATCATCGCCAACCTTAGATAACATCATCCATTCAATTAAACCAATATAATCTTGACAACTAAAATAAATTTCATAACAAACCCCACCTTGAAATTTGTGTCAATTTGTCATTTACCGATCAAAGAAATAATGTTGCAATGTTTATTCCAGGATACTAATTAATCGTTCAAATCCAAATAAGACATTAACATTTAAAGAGTCGGTCATGCAATTAATCTCTAACATGTTATAATACATCACACTGTGAAACCGCTGGGTGCTAGCAAGAAGTTGAGTCCACTTTTTGGGCAAAAAGTGGAAGTGTTTTTCTTGTTTTTCAAATTTTTTGTCAATTGATGTCAAAATTTGAGGCACTTAGAGATTGAATCTCAAAAAAATCCAGTAATAGAAAATGTAGTACTCAGAGTCTATTTTTCAAATATGTAATTTATTTGAATACCCACATGGTATAAAATATATTTAATAGGCATGTTTAAAAACCTCTTTTTCAAAATGCCTGTTTCAGGACCATACCCCGCATGTGTACGACCACCCTATTTTGAAGTAAATAAATGAATTTTTCTAAATCCTTTTGAGGAAAGGTACCTAACACATCAAAGATTGGTCAGAATATTTTTTCTTTTTTTTTCTAATTGAATATATTTTTTTAATTAATTTTTAGTTGACTATAAAGTACAATATCAAAACTTCTCATGTACGACCATCATAATTTGATTAAAATTTCACTTTTTTGGAAAAAAATTTCTATTTATTTTGAATAAAATTCTATGTAGATTGGTCTCATATAATTCATTTTTTCAAAAACCTAAAATCAAAAAAGTTATTAAAGTTTTACTGAACCTTACTATTTTAAGTTTAGGTACCACTTTTGATTAATAAATATTGTAAAAATAGTAAAATTTATCATATCACTATAAAATTTATGTTTTTGAAATCTAGACAGTAAGATCTCTAATGGGTTTTAATTTCATCAAAAAATTTGATTAGGAAGACCCTCAAATAATTATGGCAAGACAAAAATCTGGTGTTCAAATGCCTTAGCCATTATTTTGGAGGTCTAAACATAGGCTAGTCCCACCAAACCTGTCCCAAACCAAAATCCAATGCACATGGTGGTTTGGTAAATTCAAATTTTAAAAAATGGGCACACGTTTAAAAATGTGTACCTATTTCTTAAATGTAATATATCGGCATGTAAAAATGAGTTTTAAAAAAAAAAATTAAAAATTAAAAAATGGGCACCCGTTTTGAAAACAAATGGGTACCCGTTTTGAAAAAAGGGCACCCATTTTTTAAATTTTGGATTGGGTGTCCGAGCTAAGATGGGTGCCCATTTTTTTCAAAACGGGTGCCCGTTTCTAGTGGTAGTTTTCAAGCCCACAAGACTTCCATGGAATTGGTACCCAACTTCTTGCACTTACCCCGCTCCTCATAATACTTCGATCTTTATATTCATTCATCAATTTTCCATCATGCTGTTGTTGTGTCACTTAGTCAGTTTTAGGTTTATCAGATTAGATTCTTCATTACTGGTCATTGTCAATTGTGACGATAGATTGTTTAGTGTGTTTTACCATCAATGTCAACATTTGATCAAACGTGTATCATTGTTTGTTATCTTTCCCAGTTAGTTGATCAATGCCAACAATGTCCCCCTTTGACATTGATGGAAAACCTTGTCAATTTTAAATGTGTATAGAACAATGAAAAAGAAAAAGAAAATTACATAACACATTGTTCAGAGTAACTCACAAAAAAACTTCACCAAAAGATTTCCATTTCATTAACTAATAGTACTCCATGTACAATATTGTTCCATTCCATTGCTCCACCTTTCATGATACTTCAAAATTAAAAAGTGTGTTCCCAGTTACATTTTTATCATATTGTTGTGTTCATCATATTCTCCCACTTTTGTCATCAAGGAAAAAGGTGTAAAGAAAAATTGCAGCCAACATTGCATTCAGTCAAATGACACTACAACTAGTCAAATACAGTTGTGTAATTTTTCTTTGTTGCACTCAAAGTAGTATCCCAAATTATCCTTAAATGTGCAAGTGCAATATTCTAACTCATAAGATTACCCGACAGATCTTCTAATTCATCCATTGTAGTTGGTTCAAGTTTCCCAATCAAGTACTCAACATTCTTAACACTTACTATCATTATATATGCAGTAGGAGCCAAAAATGAGTTCAAATCAAGTAATGTGTTCACCTTTTGTTCATGCTCATCATGAATTACTTTTAGCTTACCTCCCAGCTCTCTGACTTTAGCTGCATAAACTATAGCACTACTAGAATCTACATCATACTTCTCAATTGTTTCATCCAATTCCTTCTGAAATTCTTCTTCCTTCTTGTCTATATCACTTGTAAACTTAGATAGCTTTGACACTTTTATTAATATTTCACCAACAATTTTTAGATTACCTTTTTCATTCTCAGATTCTTTCTGCAAATTTTATTTGTCTTTTGCAATCTTGGTATTTACCTTTTCCATCTTTTTCTTCTCATAGGCATCTTCCGCTATTGACATTGAAACTCTATACAACAATGATGTATCCTCCAGTATTACGTTTTGAAACTTGTCTAGTTGATCATTTCCATTATCCTTTTTATCAATATCAGCATCAAGTACTAGGGTGTGCAATATTTCCTTTGCTAATTTGATTACTCCCTCCTTCTTCATTATTTCCTTGTTTCTCTCAACTTGTATTGTCAACTTGTCTGACAATGCCATCATTTCCTTATTACTCAAAAATTCAAAATCTACCTTTTTCTAAATTCATCTCTTCAATGGCTTCCTCTTCCTCAAATACTTTGGGAATTTGTATACTCATTCTTCTCTTCTTTTCTGACTCACCAACCTCCAACTTTCTCTTAACCGGTTTCTCTTATGTTGTTGTTGTCTGAGCATTGGTAGGGGTTACCAATTGTATAGATTTGATGTGTAGCAGGAGGGGTAAGTGTGACTCTTGTTGACCTCTTTATCTCCTCATAAGGTATTTCCTCAATAACTACCTCATCCTTCTTTTGCTCCTCTATTTTTTGCTCTTCTTGATTCTCTATTTCCTCTACTTATGTAGGGATGACCTCAAAAACTTGCCCAATTTCCTCTGATGGAACATAAGTGCTAGGTAGAGAGGGTGAACTAGGTCGTTCAAGGACTTCTACCTCATATTTTTCTAATTCCTCTTCTTCTTCCTCATTAGAATGCTCAGGTTATTCACCTTCTTCTCTTCATCTCCTTCCTCTTGAGCTCTTTTTGATCTTCCAATATAATCTTTCTAGAATTTAATTATTTCTTCATGTAGACCTTGTGTTTCTCATAACATAATCCTAGTGCATCTACTTTTGATAGGGAAAGCAAGTGCGTTCAGAATACCATTTTTCATCAAATGTGCATACTCGTTCTTCAAGATTCCAACTTCACACAAATTTACATACCTAGTTTTGATATCTTCTTCTCAAAGTTCCTCCATCTTGTTATGAGTGAAAGAATGGATGTCCTCGACCAACGAGACTCCAGGTAGGATCGACGACAACGCTCCAACTTTGTCAACCTTGACGGCCTTCATAGGATGCAACTTGAATTGTGGTTGTAGTTCTTCAACATCAACAATTAGGATAGGAGTATCAATCTCTTGTGCCATATTCAACTCTCCTAAACAATAAAAATAAAAAAATCAACTCCAATCGATTAAATTCTTCACTTTAAATCTTTCTTTATTCACATAGGTTTAACACTCTCACTCTTCAAATCCAATTGTTACTCACAAAATTAAAGTAGATGGTCATTCAAATTTTGTTCACACTAGCTCATAAATAGTTCTTGTGACAGAAAATTGTGTAAATGATCTTGTCTCATGTATTTATAATTGTACTGGTGTTTTACCGTTCATTCTAGCTACCATTACCTGTTAAAATGGTTAACCATCTTATAATTTATTTATTAAATGCATAATTCTGCCATTCGATTCACTTCCAACAATAATATTTGACAACAGTTGTAACATTTTTACAATACCATTAAGGATAAGTATAGTGACATCACCTCACATCTTAGTATGCTAATTTGGATTATTTACAAATAATCTTAGGGGACTGGTGGATATGACATTTGTATTCTTCCCTTGAAGTCAATTTCTTGACCTAGTTAGAAGGTGAGCTCTCAACACTAGATGGTTGAGATCCCAAATCAGATAAAATTAATCCTCCTTTCTTAACCCAAATTTTCTTCATATTACTTCTTACTTATTCAACATTTACAATCTTCTTTCCTTCATTTTGTGGTGACCAGTTCACTGGACTATTTATGCAATCTCTTGCTAGATGACCCACTCTATTACATGCATAACAGATCATGCCAATTGATCTCTATGGTCCATGATAATTGCTCAATTTCATTCTTATACAATTTTCTGCCATATGTCCATGAATTCCACAATTTGCACAAATACACCAAATTGTTGTTCTCTACCATAAGTGTTCACCGATGGCTTAGATGATCCAAAATTGTTCAATGATGACCTACACTCTGTATCTTTTTGTCCATACTTATTGTAATTGTAGCAATATTTCTCCATACATAGCATGGGGACTACATTCACTTGATCTATATCCAAATTAATTACAATTATAACAATATCCATTAAAATATTGAGTTTTAGGACTTACCGATCAGTATCTGCAAATATTTGATGTGTGTCCTAGCTTTCCATAGTTGTAGCATGTAGTCTTTTATGCTTTTATTAGTTGACTACTAACATGTGACTTAGATTCTTCTTGTTTCTCATTGGTCTTTGATGATTCTCATGTTTCATGTATACTCCTTCTAGTGTATGCCAATCCAGATGTGCCATTAGGTCTCATTCACTGATTAAGTTGTTCAAAGATCTTTAGTGTAATATCATGTCCTCTCTTAAGATGTTCATGTACCTCTCTTTCTTTCTTAAGTTGTTCTTGTGCTTGCTTCAATTCATTCTTCAAAATTTCATTTTCATCTCTCAGTTTTCCATTCACTTCTCCCAGAGTGTCATTTTCACTGATGACTTGTTCATTTTCTTCATGTGCATCATGCAAATGTTCATGCATTATAAAATTCTCTTCGTTGATGTGATATCATTCTTCTTCCATTACTTTCACTGTTTCTTCAAGTTATTGTTGGAGATTTTCCTTTGTGCAAATAGTTGACTGTATGTTTGTCATTGATGACAACATATACAACAGTGTATTGTATTCACTTTTCAGTATGGATATGTTGAAGCCTTGCGCAGTTGTTTTTATGTTTCAGACATAGTTATTATACCATGTTCATACACACAGATTCAGAAGTTCAGTTACTGTTGAGTTATGTTACTTTGTTTACCAGCCATAGTTTCAGAGGATTGTTTTCAGAAAGCCGATAGTAATCTTATTGATTCTTCAGTTGCGCCTATCTATGGGATATGCGTGTTTAGATTAATGTTTAGTTATGAGTCAAAGATGATTAACCAAAGGTGCTAATAGTGTTTCATCTGAAGTGTGATGTTTGGGTAATTTTGGTGGAGCCGACTATGTGAAGCAATGCATCTAATCATTTTGAGTTGTGCGGTTCTAATTATGTTGCGTGCTTAGTTTAGCTGACAAGAGAAGCATTGAAGGGATTCCTACAGCCGACGTGATCATATCTTTTGGAGAAGATACATATAGCAGTTCATTTGTGATCACTAAGAGTGAATGATAAGAAAAGAGACAGAAAAAGAACAAAGCAGAATGCTAGTTGTTTTGGGACAATAAAGTCATTTCATTCATCAGATAAAGATCTATGTGAAGAATCAGAGAGTGCATACAATTCACTAGAACTGTTCAAGACAACAGGTCTACTCAAACAGTTCATTATTAGATATAGTGTATATCTGTTTAACTGAAGGTTGCAACCTTCATCATTTTAGTAGTGTACTTTTGGACATTGTGTCCTCACCCCTAACAGGGTTATTTGTAAAAGACTCCTAACAGGGTCCGACCCTTAACCAGGTCACTATACTTATTGCATTGTAAAGATCAACTCCTAACGGGGTTGTAAGATCTTCTAATAGGGATTATTATACTCTAGTAAATTTCTTTGTGGGTGCTAATTCCCACTGGGATTTTTACCTATTTTGGTTTCCCCATAACCAAAATTGTGGTGTTCTACTTTGTGTTATCTTATTGTGTATATGCTTAATGATATTCTGTACTTAATTGAAGAAAATAATTAAAACTAGCAGATAACTGATTCACCCCCCCCTCTCAATTATCTCTTGGGACTATTCCACCAGTTATTTCTTCAAGCATCTTCTGCAACTCTCTTTTGTTCAAGATATTCACACATAGCTATTGATTGTCCTTCAAATTCCTTCTTCGCATTTGACAGTTCTTTTGCCAATTTTGCATTTTCCTTCATGACTTCATCTAGGGCATCTTGTGTTTCATCAGACATACTTCCTTTTGACATTTTGTCACAATAGTCTTGTGTATCTCTTAACCTTTCAATGATTTGCTTTCTTATAGCAAGGGATTTCCTTAATCTTTCTTTTAAATCTTCAATTACTTGCTCATGAGTTTTTCCTTTTTCCATAGTCCTCAACTCAGGACCTTTTACTCAAGTTGTTAGACTTTCCTTCAGAGTACCAATGCTCTCATACCAATTATTGGGTATTAAGAACTATGTAATGTACTAAGAGGGGGGATGAATTAGTGCAGTGACCAATTCAACAATTCAAACTAATTATGATCACCGGTTACAAACAAAATAATAAACTGATTATTGATGCATTAACCATTACTGCTGATCACACTCATAAACATAAAGCAGTAAATGAAAAACAAAATATCACAACCATAAAAAAATGTGACACAATGATTTTGGTATCATGGAAACCCTTGTAAGAGGGAAAAACCACAGTGGGGATGGTACCCACAATCTTTTCTACTGCAGTGTGGAAGGTGCCCTGTGAAAGGCTTACAAAAACTCTTTCTAAGAGTTATTCATCTTGTGAGAGATGCCTAGTACACTATGAGATGTACAATAAAGAACTTTGAAAGTCTACCTTGTGTGAGGATTAAAATCTCAATCTAGAGATTCACCTAGTAAAAGGGTTTAGAAACTAAGACTTGTAAGAGTCTACCTTGTGAAAGGATTTAACTTGTTGTAATTGTGAGAGAACAACAAGTAGTTGATCTGTAGTAGCACTCCTTATCTGTAAGATCCTTTATGTCTTGTAGCTTCTCACACTTTAATACTATCTGTGACTCAAACCTCTCCTTCTAATCTTTCCACAATCTTCTGTATCGGTCGTTGATTGATCTTGCAATTGTTTTTCCTTCATAGAAATGTCTCACCTCTTGTATCCTTCTCACAGATAATCTTTTATAAGATTTCTTACTATTTTTTCCGCTTAATCAACACCATTGATTTTTCCTCTTATGTGTTTATCTCTCCTCTCGCTCAATTCACCAATCTTGAGATAGTAATACGCTTTGCTCTTTAGAATTCAAACTTTATTTTAGGTCATTTTACACTTTAAGTTCAAGTTTTTGTAGAATGTTCCAGATCATCGCTAACCTTAGATAAAATCATCCATTCAATTAAACCAATATAACCTTGACAACTCAAATAACTTTCATAACAAACCTCACCTTGGAATCTGTATCAATTTGTTGTTTAAGTACTGATCAAATAAATAGCCTTGCAATGTTTATTCCAGGATACTAATTAATCGTTCAAATCCAAATAAGACATTAACATTTAAAGAGTCAGTCATGCAAGTCATCTCTAACATGTTATAATACATCATCCTGTGAAACCGCTCCTCATAATACTTTGATCTTCATATTCATTCATCAGTTTTCCATCATGTTGTTGTGTCACTTATTACTTTTAGGTTGTTCAGATTAGATTTCTCATTATCGGTCATTGCCAATTGTGATGATAGATTGTTTAGTGTGTTTGACCATCAATGACAATATTTGATCAGATAGGTATCATTGTTTATTATCTTTCCTAGTTAGTTGATCAATGCCAACAAGGTATATGTGGAGGTTTAGTGTTAATTGAATGTATACGGGACAAAAATGTGGAAATTAGTTTGTTCCAACAGGTAGTAGGTAAGGAGGCGAAATTCTAGAAGAGAATATTTTCTGAACATTATGACACTCAAATTTATATCTAGTCATGAAAACTTTTGGCTTGAGATTAGTCCATACCTGTAATAAGATTCATCTTCATTATATGTGCATAAGAGAATGAAAAGATCAATCAAGACCCCTTAATTATTCATTATTTAACATCATCTTCAACTTTAAATGGCTCATGTGAGCATTGTTTTCATCAATAATTTGGATCACACTTCATGATTTATCTCTTATCTTGTTTGCCCATTTTGATGATGAATCATGAAATGTAATGCAAAATATTGATGAAGACAAATGCTCACATAATCCAATACAATCATATTCAAACTAACATTATAAATCATAGAAATTTCCAATCTTTAATAATCTTCAAGATCATTAAGGAAATAAATTTATTTAGTTGGAATTTTCTAAATCTTCCCGAGTTGTTAAAAAGTGATTCTAAATGGCTAAAAATGATGTCAATACATTTGCATTTTTCAGTAGATTTGTGTAACAACGGATTGCTAGCTAGCTACTATACCTTAAAATTGGGAACAATTCTACAATGTTTCATAGAGATTATTTGGAAAAATGGATAGGGAACAAAAAAACTTGGTTTTGTCGATCATGTTGCTAGGCAAGCATAGTAACTTCCATGGCAACATGTACTATGTTTGTGTGAACAAGAGTTGCAAGACTCATAAGTTATATGCCTAGAGTGATGTTAGCCCTAAGAAATTTAGAGATAAATCTCTATGCACCACATATATGGATGAAAAACTAATTGATCATGAAATCCAAACCCTTGCACAACATTTGATTGGTCCAACCCAATGTTCTGAATAGCCACATTAAGCCTTAGTCAAATGACCTCAAATTAGTATGCACTGTAGATTCAAATTGAGGAATTGTTTATGAGAAATTTTGTAAGTCAATCATGACCAATTTCATGTAATGTTCAATCAAAGACAAGACTAGTCCTTGTGAGTTTGGACAAAAACTTTGTGAGAAAACCTAACTTCGTTAAATTCCTAAACAATACATTAGATTTTTCAGATTTCTTTGACTTTGACTTAAAAACTTAAAATTAGTGTAGATAGTTACAATGACTACAAGATGAGTTGTTACATGAACAAAAGTCTAAAATGATTATTTGAAAGTGTCAACCAATACTCATGTTGGGAGGTTGGTGCCTCCGTCCCCTCTAGGTGAAGGTACTGTTCAACGTTGACCGACGAATTCATGACATGTGCTTAATTGCCTCCTGTGAATCCTTATCTCTGACCATTGTGGCGTTCATTAATAGCTCGAGCTTTTTGGTGTAATGACAAGGGCGATTCCAACAAAGTGGTATCAAAGAGCTAGGTTAGAGGTTCAAATCCCTCGGGTAACGCTGAGGGGAGATTGTTGGGAGGTTGGTACTGGATCCCCTCTAGGTGAAGGTACTGTTCAGCATTAACCAATGGATTTGTGACGTGCTTAACCACCTCCAGTGGATCCTTATCCCTGACTATTGTGACGTACATTGATAGCTCAAACTTTTGGTGTAAGAGCAGCTGTGATTCCAACAACTCCTACATAGACGTCCATACAAGCCCCATAATTCACATAATTCCATTGTCGTGGACTAGGCAACGCCAACGAATCAAATCAAAGTGCACGTTACTAGAGTTTTAATCCTGTTAACAGTACAGCCACCAGTAATCCTCCATGTGGCCTCTCCAGGCCGTAGCTCGGAGAACCAACACCAATGTAGAGTTGACTGTAATTACAGCATATTTATACCCTTCACGTTGTAAGATATGAGCCAACTTTAATGAATGTCTTTTGGAGCATCCCTTTTTTTCCAAGGGACAACTGGTATTAGGTGGAGTGTAGAAGGCAGAGATTTAGGGGATTCTTCTCTTCTCTGTCTTTAAGACATCCTTTATCATGATGAGGAATGGGTCAGGGAGTAATTTGAAATAAAAAATCCCCCAAATCACTGCTGTACGGGACGGCATGGATGCTATCTAGAATGAGCATCCACCCTAGATTAGGTTGCCCTTAAGAAATCTTGCAATTTATTAGAGTTAAATACAAGGAGGTAGAAAAGGCAATTTATTACAGGTTAAATATAGAGGGGTAGAAGAAAAGGTTTCTTGTATACTAGGCCTACAGAAAAGTACGTTCATAATGAGGTGCTTTCGGTGGGTTCCTATCCATCTTATATATATATCTCTCTCTGGGCTTCCCTTTCCAATCATGCAGGGTTGGTGTGAAAACCATCACTTTTGATTTGAAGAAAACCAGATGATGATGATGGGGATAGCGAAGGAAGATATGAGAATGATAGGTGTAGTGGGGATGGTAGTAATCTTTTTGAGTTGGTCTGTGGGGGTGACGTCACAGTCGACCTCCTCTAGGGCTGTTTTCATCTTTGGCGACTCTTTGGTCGACAGTGGGAATAACAATTACATTGTTACCATTGCAAGGGCAGATTACAGCCCTTATGGCATTGACTCTCCCAATCGTCGAGCCTCTGGCCGATTTTCCAATGCCATGAACATTGCAGATCTTATATGTCTGTGCTTCTTTTGCATTGTCAAATTGTTTTCATGTTTAATGAGTTGTATTGGGTCTCTGGAGTTTTTAACATCTGTCTTGTAATGTTGCAGGTGAGACGGTGGGGATCCAACCTGTGTTGCCCTATTTGAATCCTAGTATAGGATCACCCACCAACTTATTGCGTGGTGCTAATTTTGCTTCTGCAGGTGTGGGCATTCTAAATGATACGGGAATTCAATTTGTAAGTTAATTTGCATGCATCATGTTTAGAGTTGTGTAGAAAACTTTTGTGGTTATTTTTTTTTTTTGGGATTAGATTTTGTGAAAGTTTTTTTATCAACGTTTTAGTTTGTACATTTTGTAATTATAGCTTATAAAATGTACAAAACTGTTGTATATTTTTTAGATAGATTGTGTGAGAGTTTTTAATCAATGTTTTAGATCATACATATTGTAACTACAGTTTAAAAAATAACAATATTATTATGTAAGAATTTTGTATATCAATGTTTTGTATCATATTTTATAATCAAAATTCAAAGAATAACAAAAATAAAATTAAAAAAATGATGAAAAATTAATCTAACAACAATAAGAAATAATTTAAATGTTAATTTGACAGTTGGCCATTGAAATCTTGATTCATGTCTTGTAATGGGTTGATGAAGTGTTATGGTTATTGGGATTTTCCCATGAAATGTGTGCATGCAGGGACCCATTCTAAGAATGGTGTCGCAGTTGGAGTTTTTCAGAGAATATCAGAACAGAGTGGCTGCAATAATTGGACTTTCTGCAACAAATCAGATGGTTGCTAATGGGCTCGTCTCCATCACTCTTGGTGGGAATGATTATGTGAACAATTATTACCTTGTTCCTGTCTCTGCCAGATCCATCGAGTATCCTAACGTAGTAGATTACAACAACTATATTACTTCAGAATATAAGAAAATCCTCGCGGTGAGTACTCTTACTTCTCTTCATATCTTAATCATATTTATCTAAAAATACCACGATATCAGTTTGAAATGATATCTTAATTTAATTGATTCATACATAAATATTCTTAATTATGTTAGAATATTTAAAAACTATATCTTAACGTATATAAAGTTGTTGAGCATGATATCTGGATTCCACAGAGCTAATGGCTGTCAAAGATACTAATTTTTGTTAACGTATTCACAGTCACTACATTCCACTTCTTAAAATCATTGCAATTTTGTTTCAAATTTAAGATACATAAATATAATCTTAATTGACATATAAATGATCACTGATAGCAAATTTCTACAATTCCATAGAAATTAATAGTATTTTTTTCTGGGTAGATCAGTTCGAGTTTTTTCATCAACATTTTAGATCCTTCTTCGTAATCTATCATCATAAATGATTGTCAAATTAAGATCAAAGATAATAGTTTTGTTGGTTAACACATTCACTCATTATAATTTGGATCAGTCATTGTATAAATTTTTTGTTAATATACACACTTTATTACATTCCACTTTGACTACTACAAAGCATTTTTGTTAATACACTCAGACCATTACACTCCACTCTTTACTGTCACTATATAAAGAGTTTTTGTTATCATGCTCAAGCCAGTACACTCTACTCTTGACTATCACTGTCATTGTAAAGACTGAGTTCTTGTATTTTTTTGTATTTCTACAATCCATAGAGATTATTGTATTTTTCTTCAATGTTTCCAATCACTCTCCATGATCCGTTGTAATAAATAATTGTCATATCAAGATTGAAGATATAGTTTTTTATTGTTAACACATTCAATCATTAGAATTTTAGTCAGTCATTGTATAGACTTTTTGTTAGCCCACTCACTTTATTGCACTCCACTCTTGTCCATTACTGTCATTATAAAGAGTTTTTATTAACACACCCAGACTATTACACTCCACTCTTTACTATCACTATCATTTTAAAGAGTTTTTGTTAACGCCCTCAAGCCATTACACTATGCTCTTAACTATCACTGTCATTGTAAAGAGTGAGCTTTTGTTGATACATACAAGTGATTACACTCTACTCTTGCCTGACACTGTCATTGTAAAGACTTCTTGTTAATACACCCAAACCATTACACTACTGTCACTTTGTCACTGTCATTGTGAAGAGCTTTTGTAAAAACCCACATGTCATTACACTCTACTCTTGACTGCTATTGTAGAATGCATCTGGACATCAATAAATAATGTTGTTGATATGCAGAGGCTGTACGAGCTGGGAGGAAGAAGAATAATGGTGACAGCAACAGGTCCATTGGGATGCGTTCCTTCGCAGAGAGCTCTCAGAACTCTAACAGGTGATTGTGATCCCACTCTCCAGAGAGCCGCTGCTCTTTTTAATGCTGGAGTACGGAACATAATCAATGAGCTGAACGCCCAGTATGGCGGCACAGTCTACACTTTTGCTAACAGTTTCGACATGAACATGGACTTTGTGAACAGTCCTCGAGCATTTGGTAATTAACCTAAATCTATGCTTTTCTGCTTCAATCTTCACACCCAAATCAATAACTCAATTGGGTATTGGAAAATGCAGGGTTTGAGACGGCTCAGTATGCATGCTGTGGGCAAGGGCGATTCAATGGCGTAGGCACTTGCACTCCTATTTCTTCACTGTGCCCAAACAGAAATGTCTATGTTTGGTGGGATGACTACCATCCCACTGAAAGAGCCAACAGAATCATAGTCAATCGTTTGTTCAATGGTGGGTCCTCTGATATGTATCCTGTCAACCTCAGAACCATGCTTAATATGGACGACTGATATTGTTTCAGAACGTTTCTCCCTCCATTAATACTCGCTCTTGTTATCACTGAATAAGCCTATTACCTTCCTCTATTGATGGAATAAAGCGATAGCTGTTTGTTCTTATTATTATCGTTAGTTTGTTCCTATTATGTTTTGCCTACCGGATTGTATTAATATCTGATGGTAATGTTTCTCAGGAGGATGACCATCATTTGCCCAATTTATAGGGGCGTCTCTGTAAGCTAAATATTAGTGGTATACTTCGTACTGTATAAATTCATGCTTGTTTGGTTCTTCCACATGAATTGTTCACATGGGTTGTTTTATATAAAAATGTCCATAGTCCCTCTTCATTGCCTTGCGTCTGGAAGGCGTGCTTTGGAAAGTTTTTGGACTCTTACACATTATTATTTTGTTTATAAATCGTTCGAGAGTCAATAGCAAATGAATAATAATTAGCAAATGAATAATAATTGAAGTTCATTTGTGAGAAGCAGCGCTTATATAGTTCATTTATTGTTAGGAACTGTAAAAAATTATTAGATAATTTATATCTATTTAATTTGTAGATAACTTTCTTGAAATATGATGTTTCTTAGTATTCAAAGGATCATTGAATGTATCGTAAAAAAATATTTTGGACTTAATTAAAGATGGGTTGGAACTTTAGTAGTAAAAGATTTGATATAAATTTTAGGTTTGATGACTTTTAGCTGGTATATAGAAAGTTGTTAATATGATATGAGAATAATAAAGCTAAATCAAGCTAAGATCTTGAGTACTTGCGACTCAAAAGGGGTGTCAAATATAAGTCACATTCAAACTAAAGAAGGGCGCAACCAAATAGATTAGGAATTTGATAGAAAAACAAATAACAAATGAAAATTTTGTTATTAAACTCCTAATTGAATCATAATTTTTTTTAACAAAACAATCAAATTTAAACATGAAGTAGGGGAATGAGCCAATTACCGCCCTTGTTCCAATAACCATTTGCTCCTTGCTCACCCAATCCAACAATAACTAACTTTAAGGAATTAAAGTGCAAATTCTTAGCAAAACGGAATGGACATATGGATTCCATAAGTTGCATTCAAACTAAAGAAGGGCGCAACCAAATAGATTAGGAATTCGATAGAAAAACAAACAACAAATGAAAACTTTGTTATTAGACTCCTAATTGAATCATAATTTTTTTTTAACAAAACAATCAAATTTAAACATGAAATAGGGGAATGAGCCAATTACCACCCTTGTTCCAATAACCGTTTACTCCTTGCTCACCCAATCCAACAATAACTAACTTTAAAGAATCAAACAATAATTAAAAGCCCATTAATAAATTTCACTTGTACCAATAGCTCTCACTTGAACCTCCAGTAGTTAAATTTTGTAGACTTTAAATGGACAAGTTGTGCAACTTTATTGGTACTCATATGGCACAAATACTAGAGCATTTGTACCCTTCTCCTAGGGGAAGGAGCCCAATTACCATCCATTGAATTCCACTAATTATAAGCACATTAAAAAATCTAGTGCACCAATAGTCACTCATTGATATCACCTAGTCGGTAGAAAAAATGTTAGTAATGAGACTAGTTGTTGAACTTACTCGTACCAATACCGTAAGATTATTAGGGCATGTGTATAAACATTGAATCAACTCTACAAATTTGATGGTAGTCAAAACGAATGGTTGATGACAATAGGAAATATGTATGAGACGTCAACTCAAAATGACTATTTTTGACCCTTACATGCATAATGAATCACATAACATTTGTCATAACTATCTATAAACCACATAGAAAAACAACCAAAAATCAAATCATCAAAATCTCTTCAATACAAACCCAAAAAAAAAAAAAAAAAAATCAAAATTTCTTCATACAAAAATAAAAATAAAAATCAAACATCTTCAATACAAACCAAAAAAAAATCATCAAATCCAATATTATTATTTAGAAGCTTAAGATATAGAACGGTTACCCTTCCCCCAAAAAGGGGGAAAAGTGACATACTACTTATATGTAGCAACTTGAAGCCAACTCCTTTTCTTTCTATTTATGTGTAATAGATATTACGAAGCTAAGAGAATGGTAGATGAAAAACGAATGGTCAAGAACGTGTTTCAGCCGCTAACATCAATTCGCGGCAGCAAGTACGTCGTTTGCTTGCTGCACAATAATTGCATGCCAGGCAGCCATTATTTCGTGTATCCTGTCAGAAGACATGTGCCCTCATTAATGGCCGAGGCAGCATAACGCCAGAAGATATCTTTTCCAAATATCAACATTATGACACTTCAATTTCTGCTCATTCACTGAAACTTCTTGATATGCACACAGGAGAATAGAGACATCCGCCAGGACCTCTCATTCAGTATTCGATGTTTTGTATAATGATTTGGATTATATTTTCTGATTTAGATATCATTAAATGATCTCTTATTAGCATGCACTGTGGATGCAAATTGAGGGACTATTTATGAGAAGTTTACTTAGTCACGTAAATTCGATGAAATTGAGGGACTATTTATTAGAAGTTTACTTAGTCACGTAAATTCGATGTCAGTCAGTGATGACGGCAACGTCTAACTAGCAGACTAAAACGTAATGGGATGTATGTATAGGCATACCATCCCCCATACATGCCCCCACCTCCCACACACGATGCCTGCAGGCCTCAGGCCCAGGCCGCTGTCAGGCATGGTGACGGCCCGCCCCATACAATGACTTTTCGCAGACTAAAACGTATTTCTTACCAAGGGGGACACTTTTTTTTTTTTTCAACTTTTTTTCAACTTCCTTATTATGTTTTACGTTTTAGTCTACTATTTAGCCAATACCGTGCCGTTTTAATGAATACAAGCTGGCCATATTTATTTTTATTTTTATTATTAATGAGTTTGTGCTTTTAATTAATAAAATCTGCGTATATTTTTAAATTTTTATTATTAATGAG
>MU228146.1:236494-260982 GCA_018584345.1 Thuja plicata | reverse complement strand
GCATATATATACACACATGTATATACACGTGTATATATATACATCTTTATAGCAATATAATATACATCTTTATAGTCATGGATTCTACAAAATATTAAATTTGGTTTGTATATACACGCACATGTGTCTATCTACACACATGTATATACACGCATGCATATATACACACATGTGTATATACACACGTGTATATATATACATCCTTATAGCAATATAATATACATCTTTATAGTCACAGATCCCACAAAATATTAAATTTGGTTTTCTAAAAATTGGAATTCCCATTCCACTTATTTTGAAATTCCAATTCCACCTATTTAGGTGGAAGATGATATTCCCATTTTTTGGGCAAAATGAGAATTTCGGAATTCCAATTCCATTTTTTTCCATGGACCCAAACATGGAATTTGGCATTATCCAGAATTAGATAATGCCAATTCCAGTCCAATTCCTGCTGCCAAACGGGTCCTAGGCTAATATGTTCGGACGTGGCTTAAGCTCTACAGAGAATGTATCATTGACCAAATTTGAAAAATCTGAAAACACTACTGATTTTTGCAAAATTTTCAGCATGTGTTCTTCATAATCTACTTATTTTGTGGTCGAAAATAAAAATAATTTGTCAAAAACTTATTGTGTTTTCGCAAATTTAGAAAAAAAAAAAGTAGACATTTTTTTTTTTTGCATTCCGTCTGGAGCTTAGCCACGCCAATATATTATACATTCATAATCATTGTGAAAAATATATAATATTTTAAACTAGTAGTTGGGGGCTTTTTTGTGGAAAAAATGTCTCTAGGTTTTAGTGGACCGAATTGACAAATAGGTAGTGATAGGTTTTAGTAGACCAAATTAACAAACAATGAAATGATTGAGATTACTTTCCTACTTAAACTTTTGTGCCTCATCTTGATTGGATTTTGGTTGTATAACATATAGGGAAACATTATCCTCACAGAAGAAATAGAGCTTTATGACCACTAATGTGTATGCCCATGAAACTAATAGACATCAACGATGACAAGGAGGTTTGATCACACAGTTATAAACATTGCACATAGGATTGCACCATGATCTTTAAATCTCCCTGAAATGGAGTACGAGTAAGCTTACCTTATTGATTTCATGTGCACTCAACCATAGTCACTAGTAAAACATAATAACGTATAGAAAGCAAAAAAAAAAGAAAAACATTCCCATATTCAACATATCCTTTTAAGGGGAAATGATCAACTCCCCCACATGTGGAATGTCTGGAAGGAGAACCCTTTGGGAGGGGTAAATATCTTTTGTAGTGCCTTTCCTATTTGCTTTTTGTACTGTGACCCTAGATGGGTATGTGAAGATTGGTCATGTTGGACCTTGTTGTGATGGTGCCTAATTGATGATTTGGGTTATGCATTAGTGTTAGTATGTTGTTGATTATGATCTGAGACATACTTTGTGGTTGGTCACTATATGACTTCTTGGTAATCATTCTCTTGATATTGTCATGTTGTTTATACATCTATCTATTGATGCATCCTTGTTGTTCTTTAGATGATTAAAATAATCTTATAGAAAATTATATGTGTGGTTTCATTAATGGCCTTATTGCATTACTGATTGATTTCATGATGATGTTGATATTGGTTAATGAATGTAATGATTTATGGTATCATTTAATGACTAATGATGTTAATGCTAACCAATGATCCTTGATGAGATTTTATGTTATAGCAGATAATTAGTGACACTCAACATATTGGCCCTAGTAAGGCTATGGTGGTTACTGGTAGCATAGTTAAATGGTAAGCAATGAAAGTTGATGATCTCTCCTGATATGTCATGTTATTTAAACACTGTGGCTGTTATTATTGTTAATAGATGATTACATGATGTTATTGAGGATGTCTTGGGATCATGGACATGCTAATGATGATGTATCCATGACGTGTGTGTATGAATCAGAATGAAGTCGTAGTTAATTGCTTGTGAGGCCCACACAATGTCTCATTTCTCCTCCTTTACATGTTGTTGGTTGTCATTCATATATGTATATGTATATATACATACAAACATACATATACATATACATATGCATATGTACATATGTATATATGTATATATATATATGTGTGTGTGTGTGTGTGTGTGTGTGCGCACGCGCACGTGCGCATACATACATATACATATATATACATATATGTGCTTGTTCTTTTGTGTTGCAGTCGCTACTGTGGGTTTGTGGCTTTGTGTTGGATTGTATCCTATGATCGCACATCATTTGATTTCATCATACATAAGATACTATGGATTCTTTGCAAGACTATCATGTTCTTCAATTTCTTGGTCAGCTGTTGTGTTTTCCGATCATTATCCGATCTTCCGATGGCTATTGTACATAGTCATGTCAGCAAATTGTTATGTTTGAGGCCGACCATTTTGTATGATCGCTTCTCTTATTTCTTTCATTGGAGGTTGTTCCTAATGATTTGGTTCCTGACCTATTTATTGTAACACATTTTCTCCATTATTGGGAAATGGGATCTTTTCTGGGCCGACCTGATGTTGCGATTGCTATATAAGTTTATGGACTTGTTCCTAAGGGAAAAGTGATCTTCATATAAGATTATTTGGCTTTAGTTTGGCTAGGGTTTGCAAGGGTTTTTTGATCATAATTAGGCCTATATGCTTGGAATGTGAGACTGCATGTTGCAGATCGGTTGTAAATGATTTTCTGATAATAATTGAAGGTTGATCTCTCATTTCTATCCATCTTGGCTTATTGTTTCCATTGTGTTGTATTGGTTGCAAGGATTGGACTGGTCTCCTAGAGGTTTCTCCATCCTTGACTATGTATCAAGTGGTATCAGAGCAAGGTTTGCAAACTAGGGTTTTCTTGTGGGGTGGCGGTGGTAAGGATCCAGCCTACAACTACTAAGGATTGTGAAATGACCAGGTGAAATGCTAGAGGTGGAACAAGGAACAGAGATCCAATGGTCTTAGATTTGTTAAGAGAATTTTTTTACCAGATTGGAAGCAGTAGAGATTGCTCAAAGGAGAGGATAACGTATAGAAGATGCAAGTGATGAAGAGGGAGATGAACAAAATTGGAATCTAGCAGTGGAAGGAGAGAAGATTGAGGGACAACCAAAGTTGAATAATGGAGAAGAGAGGTTCATCAGAGCATTGACTAATTTTAATAGAAGACCTCATTCAATCCACTTGATTATCATGACAACCTAGATGCTGATGAATTGATAGATTGGATGACATAGATGGACAAATTTTCAAGCTTGAAGGAACTAGTGAAGAGAAGAAAGTAAAGTATGCCTGCACTAAGCTAAAAGGGCATGCATCCTTATGGTGGGAACATCTACATGCAGATAGGAAGAGAAGGGGTAAAGACACTTGATCAAACATTGGGATAGAATGGTGAATAAGTTGAAGGCTAAGTTTTTGACTGAGGATTACCAAGTAAGTTTTTTTAGAAAGTTGCAGAACTTGAAGCGGAGAGACCTAAGTGTTAAGAGATATACAGAGGTGTTATACAAGTTGAACATCAGATCTGGTCATATAGATGATGAGGTTGAACAAGTTGTTCACTACCTTAATGGTTTGAGGATGTCAATACAAGATGAAATCAGTCTGTTGCAGATTAGGAGTGTGGAAGAGCCTTACAAGTGGGCCTTGAAGGCTGAAGAAAAGCTTAACAGAAGGCATGAGCAAAGGCAAAGAGGTAGAAGAGGAATATTTCAGAGAGGCAGAGGTAGATCTTCTATAGATTAGGGAAAAAGGGAGTTAGAAGTTAAGGAAAATGATCGCTATAAGAGGAATAATAGGAATCCATACCAGAATGAAGGACAAGGTAGTGGTGACAGAAGGAAGTTTAGTGACACTTGTTTCAAATGTGGTGAAGTGGGACATAGAGCCTTTGAATGCAAGCAAGGCAACTCTGAGAAGAAGGAAGAAGGCAATAGGAGAACAAAATTTTGTGATAAAGAATCTACCGGTTCACTAAACAAAAATCAAGCAGAGGAAGGTGCAACCTTGATGACTAGGAGAATCCTATACCATAGAGAACAAGAGAAGGAATCTATACAAAGGAAGAATTTTTTTAGAACTAGATGTAAGGTACAAAACAAGGTGTGTAATTTTGTCATAGACAATGGAAGTTTATATAATCTTGCTTCAGAGGAGTTAGTTGACAAACTGAAGTTGCAGAGGTTGAAGCATCCTAAACCCTATCAAATTGCATGGATACATGATGAACACAAGGTACTGGTAAGTGAACAATTCCTAGTTAAATTCAAGATTCAGAAGTATTATGATGAGGTTTTGTGTGATATTATGCCTATGGATGTGAGTCATAATTTGTTGGGTAGACCATGGCAGTATGATAGACAAGCTATGTTGATGGTAGAAAGAATGTATATACTATTGTTGCTAATGGGATGAAACAAAATTGTTACCTTTAGAGGAACCCCTTAAGAGTGAAGTATGTACAAGTGCAAGAATTTGTCTAGTGGATGGAAAGAAATTTTTGGATGGCATGAAGCATAATAATGTGTGTTTTTCTTTAGTACCTAAGGAGTCTAAGGAACATGTCTTGGTAGAAGAATATCCTAAGGAAATCACTGGGTTCTTGAAAGAGTATGTTGACGTCATATCAAATAATGTACATGATGGATTACCACCGGTGAGAAGTATTAGTCATTGTATGGATTTGATACCAGGGGTTAGTCTGCCTAATAAAGCAACATAAAGGATGGCACTAATAGAGAATGAAGAACTCAATATAAAAGTGCAAGATTTGTTGCTAAGAGGAATGATCCGAGAAAGTTTGAGTACATGTGTAGTGCCTCTAGTGTTAGCACCTAAGAAAGATGGAAAATGGAGGATGTGTACTGGTTTAAGAGCTTTCAACCAAATTACAATTAAGTACTAGTGGTTTCCTTTGCCAAGGATGGATGATTTGATGGATTGTTTGAGTGGAGCTAATTATTTCACCAAGATAGACTTGAAGAGTGGATATCATCAGATCAGAATCAAAGAAGGTGATGAGTGGAAGACTGCATTTAAGACAAATGAAGGATTGTATGAGTGGTTGGTAATGCCTTTTGGATTGTCTAATGCACCTAGTACTTTCATGAGGTTAATGAATGAAGTCTTAAAGAAATTATTGGGTAAGTATGTCATTGTATATTTGATTAATATCTTGATTTTCAGTAAGAGAAAAGAGGAACATTTGATGAATGTTAAACAAGTATTGAAGAGGTTGAGGGAAGAGAAGTTGTTAATAAACATCAAGAAGTGTACTTTCATGAAAGAGGAGTTAGTACACTTGGGATTTGTGATATCTACTGAAGGATTGAAGATAGATCCTGAGAAAATGAAAGCCATTGTTTGATTGCCTACACCAGGAAATGTTGGAGAGGTAAGATCATTTCATGGGTTCGCTAGTTTCTACCGGAAGTTTATTAGGAACTTTTGTTCAATCTGTGGAGCGATGACTAAAACTATGAGAGGAGGTAAAAATAAGTTCAAATGGACATAGAGCATAAAGGAGTTTTGCATTTTTGAAGGAAAAGGTGACACAACAACTAGTGTTAGCTTTACCTGATTTTAATAAGGTATTTCAAGTAGACTGTGATGCTAGTGGAAATATAATTGGAGTTGTCTTGACTCAATAAGGAAGACCTGTTGCTTGTTTTAGTATGAAGTTGAATGATGCTAAAATAAGGTATTCAGTGTATGTGGTGGAAACATTTTTGAAAAAATATAAATTTCCCGAAAAATTTCAAAATTTCTTATTTCATAATGATACATATCCAAAAGTTGATGGTCACTATTTCGTAGAGGGGAAAATAGGGGTTTGTGAAATAGCGACATTGTCATGTCGTAAACCAGACATAAAGAAATTTTTAGAATAGTGACGTACTCACCATTTCACTAACTTGAGAGTCACACCTTTGCGATGTCGGGTCATCTGCCATAGCTTTGTCATTAGTATGATTTGACAATAGTACCACCACCTAGACATTATGGGGTATTATCTTGATGAATCTGTGTGTATTTTATGATTGGAGTTTTGGTGTAAGACACCAGAGGGATTAATCATTATATGGAAATGGTGAAGGTTTCACACTGCAAAAATATTAGGTACAATGACACTGTGAAGACATGATTACTTTGACAAATAGAGTGCAACAGTTGAAAGCTTAAAGGTAAAAATTTGAATTGATAAGACGATAAATCACCACTTGGATATTATGGAGTCCTGGAATCTATAATGAAAAGAATGGCATAAATGCATTACACCATAGAAGGGACAAAACATGATAACCAGTATTTGACACATCATGAGCTGATGAGTTTTAACTTGCAAGATTGTCATTTCCGAGGAATTGTGCCATGTGAAACATTCCTTTTCATTAACGTTGATATAGAGTTGGTGATGAAATTCTTTGTGTATGAGGAAATCTTCTATCTGTTGGGAGCAAGCTCAAACATGAAAAGTTAGTAGGTTAGCACATAGAATTCATGAAAGAAGCAAGAACCAAACAAGACTTCAACATAACATCAGATTGAGCTAAAAAAAAGTAAAATGCACCCTATTCTTATTATTTGATTTGCTCTTTTTGGATGAATGTGGGTGTGCTCTCTCAAACACACAAGTGAAGTGAATCCCCAATACAATACAAATTTAGAACAATGAAGAAAGATTCAAGAGCTAGTATGCAGAACTAGTCTCAAATCTTCTTCAAGATGATAGATCAAACTATGAAATGATATGGATATGCAAGAAACTATGATTCATTTACCAAATTCAAGCCTAGCATGTGATTTCTATGTGAATTAAACAAGAAAATATAAGCATCAAAACTAGCTATGAAATTCTAAAACAATTCTAGCATGATAACAATGCAAATTGAGAGATGAAAAATGAAGAGGAGAAGGCCTCTATTTATAGAATTTTGGAGGAGAAGAAGAGGGCTTGGATGATGTGGCATCTATGTGGCATTCGCATAAGAGCCACATAAGAGACACATAGGCTTGAGGGGATGGCCAATTTTGAGTAAAATATAGCATTTAATATTTAGTGGCTCAAGAATTCCAAGTGGGAGACAAACTTGTAAGAGGATTAATTTAAGAGGAATGGGTGACCTTTTTGGAGAGAATTTCCCATGTGGGTGAGCATTCCATTATCCTTAAAAAGGCTAGGAATCACCCTTTAAGTATGATTAAAGGATAGTTAGGTAGGGAAGCATGCTTAGGAAGTGAGGTGATGGGAGTAGAGTAGGAATAGGGTAGACTTAGGGTAGGTCTCTAGGTTGGATGAACAGGTTCCTAGCTAGGGTTTAGATTATAATTTAAATTAGATTTGAATAAATCATAGTTTAGAAGAATTAGGAATATGGAGGGATTTTAATAAATATAGATTTATTAAAATGGGGATTTTGTGAGGTAAATGTATTTAAATAAAATACATTGAAATAGTATTTGATCATTGATAAATACTAGCAATGAAACTATTTAATTAATTTAAATAGTTAGAAGAGAAAGGGAAATTAATAATAATAATAATAATAATAATAATATTTTTGGACGTCTATATTTTGCCCATCTTTGACGTGGTGTGGCAAGTGATGTTGCGTCAAAGACAAGAAAATAAGTTGCCCCAGAGGAAGAGGGTTTCTAGGAGTCGTGCCAAAGCGACGACAGTACAGGGTTCTGCCCCCTCGAGAAAAGAATGCAACAAAGACAATGTTGTGGAATTTTCTCAAAAAATGACGCAACAGGAAGTAGGAAGGAAGAGGAGATAATAAATAGAAGTCTTCTGAAATGCAATTAAGAATGCAACTAAAAATGCAAATGCAAATGAAAATAAATGCAGCTAGCGAGCATTGGGGATCCATTTGTGTGAAAAAATATGGAGAGCACATCCGATTTTGATATTGCAATAGGAGGTATGCATCAGGTGTTAGAAAACAAAGATGACAAAATTCCATTGCGAGGACTAAATCCTCAAACAAAAGCACACTGCAAAAGACACATGTATCAGTTGCCACCAGTCACAATGCACCAAGATATAGTAGATCGAGGTAATGGTGAGTAGGTTTAAACTGACACAAAAAGATAAAATCAATAAAGAAGGCCTCATGATCAAGTAGTCATTCAGTTGGAAGTTTTTTCCATGAACAAGATTAGTGTAATGAAGGATTTGATAAGCCAACGTCGGAAGGATGCATCCTAACGAGCAAAGATTGGATTTGATTAAAAGATATTCGCTGGCAAAAGCTGTGAACAGGATAAGGAGCAAGGATAGTTGGTCACAAAACTGATTTGGTGAAAAACATGGTCATAGTCGCAAGAGTCAAAACGTCACTGAAAATTGAAATACTAAGCGATGCAAAAAGAAACGATAGTTTATTGCAAGATTTTTCAAAATATTTGATTTTTGTGAATTTTTTGGAATTTTAAATTTTTTTTGGATTTATGTAATTTTTAAATATTTTTGGTATTTTCGAAGTATTGAAACTGTACAACAGGAATAATTTACACAAAATATACAAGGGGGAAAATGGGTGGGGAAAAATTTTCGGGGAAAACGGGGGCTATAAGAGGGGCTGGGGGGCTTAAGGAAGGTCATTTGTGAATAGTGAATAGTGAAAATAGAGCTCTGGAGTGAAAATCATGGCTGACGAGAGGATGAAGGGGCAGTTGGGGGAGTGCGTACGGACACACAAGAGACCCGCGGAGCGACCGGTACCGGTGAGTGACTCAACTGAGACCTTGCATTTATTACTGTCAAAATTTTAACACTTTTGGGAGGGTTAGGAGGGTCATTAATGAGGGGTAATTAGGTTTCAGACCGGAGACATCAGTTCCTGAACCGACATCTGCAAGGATGTCGATCCCCGGATCGGTGTCTTCCTAGACGTCGATCCCCAAACTGATGTCTCTGAAGACGACGATGCCAGACCGACGTCTTTAAAGACACTGGACCCAGATTCGCGTTTGCGAAGATGACGGTCTGTGGTTGAAGAGGGCAGAGATGCCGTTGTATGAACCAACATTTTTGGCTGAACTGACGTCTACGCCCAAAGGGGCAAACACCAAGGGGAAGGGAAATAGAGGGATCCGACGAGGGCCAGGGATGGGTCAAAAAAAGACCTAGGGACAAGATGCCCCATTTTGGGAGGGAATAGGCTAAGACTAGAAGAAATATGGGTTGACATGGTGGATTTTTGGATGTTACAAGAGAAGTTGTCACCATTGGGATCTCAGGAGCATTGGCCGCCGACCATGGAGTTGGAGCCGCAACTTACAAAGGAGGACTGGGGAGTGTTAGCTATTGTCAGGTTGGATTATGTGCCTTGTTGGCCTAGGCCACGGGCGCATAATGGGATGATGACCGCTTTGATCAAGCGATGGCATAGTGACACGATGACCTTGCATCTGCCTACTGGAGAGGCTACGATCACACTTGAGGATGTCTGGCGGATCCTTCAAATACCTATCAGAGGGGCGATTCCATAGTATAGATTAGAGGACAATGATCATTACATGGAGATTGCATTTAGGAGACCGATGAGGAGGATTCCTACATACACGACTTGGATGCCCTGGTAGCCAGCGGTGGACCAGAGACTGTGACGGATAGCCCTATTTCTGGCTGGACTGATCGGAGGACGGATGCTAGTTGATTTGGCTGGTCACGGTTTTGGTATGGGATGGTCTCGGATGCTAGCAGAGATGCTAGAGGAGGGCACTTCTTATTGCTGGGGGTACGTTGTCCTCGGATAGTTGTACCACGACTTACACATGGTTTCATATTGTGGGGTGCACAACATGGGGACATGAGTCACTCTATTGTTAGTGTGGGCATGGGAGCACATTGCAGTGTTTTGGTTGATGAGATTGCGGGAGGCTCGGCAGCCAGGAGAGCCATATGCCTGTAGATATAGTTTACCACTGAGATATACCTTTGTCAGTCAGACTAGATACTGGCGTCGATTTCTCGATGAGGTACAAGTTTTCTGCTGGACCCCATACAGACTCTGTGAGCCATGGGGAGCTATGGACTGGGCAGCAGGAGATAAGGATGGGTTCAAGGATTTTCTATACCTTTTTTACGTTCAGACTGACTACTTTCTACTAGGGAGGACCATCCACCAGATAGAGAGGTATAGAACATCTAGGGTTATGAGACAGTTTGGGCTGCAGTAGGGGGTGGTGGCAGAGGATACCTTACATCCTCATGTCACCAGGGAGGTAGGCACATGGGGGAGATACACTGACGCTCTCACAGTGAGGGCATCCTAGAGGGATATGGCGCGGATAGATTTTGTGGCGCAGCCAGACGTTATTGATGCAGGGATGACCGCTGAGTACGCAGCATGGTGGGTTATAGACACACCATTATGGCTCACAGACCCAGCTCAGGTGGCTACTCATGAGAAACTGATAGGGGACACAAATGTTGATGATGGGACAGACATAGGAGATGCCCTTGAGACCCCGGCAACAGGACAGAGGAGGAGGCCTCAACAGAGATGGGTTAGACCTCGGACAGAGGCACAGGCAGGGGCTAGACCAGATCAGGGGCCACAAGGGCCACCATAGGTACAAGTATAGGTACCTCAGGTGCCAGCACAGGTATAGGCACCACAGGGGCCGCAGGGGCCACCCGCGGGGTTCGTGACATAGGAGACTTATGACACTATGGAGAGAGATAGCTTATAGACGGAGTGTGCATGACTGTACGGTTTACTAGGGATGGTGGTGGTATCGGAGACCAGCCTACAAACTGAGATGACCCAGATACAGGGAATATTGGCTACAAAAACACCACGAGAAGACAGGGCTAAGGGCGCTTTTGACACTTTACAGGGTAGGGTTAATGCAGGAGAGTTCTCCATGGTTGACTTGACGCAGGATGCTATAGAGCTGCGGACAGAGATAGGTACATTGACAGACCAGTTGAGTATCTTGACCTTACAGATGGAGGAGGCCATAGAGAAGATCCTAGCATTGACCTCAGAGAGGGATGTAGCACAGAGGCGGGCTGAGGCAAACAGGACTGAGCGAGACATCGCTAAACAGGTAACCATTGCAGGTGGGGCTAGACAGGTTATGGTAGAGGCTTTTGTAGCTCACCGAGATGCGACCAGGGCAGGCAAAGAGGCAGCCCACTATCAGATCCTTTATCATCAGCTAGTTCCAGGGGGACAATTGCGCGAGTACTCAGAGAGGTCGCAATCACAGAGCACAGCCCAGACTTTCGCATCTCAGGGATCTGTGGGGATGCCACCACATCCACCACCAGGGCAGGGAGGTGGATCATCACAACCACCGACATGATTCAGCAGAGGATCATGTGACAGACATTTTTGAATTTTGAGATGAGATGTATACATATATCAGCACTGAGGTGCATGCAATGTATTTTTACTGATGACATACATTGTATTTATGAACATTTGATATATATATATATATATATATATATATATATATGATGATGATGATGATGATGATCGATGAGGACTCTATGATGTTTATGATCTATCATGGATGATTCTATGATTATGATTCTCATGCTTTGATTTGATATGATGTTATGATGCATATGCTTATATGATTACTGACATTTGATGCTTGCAGGATGTGATGCATATGTATGAAAAATTGTGGATGCAGGATGGTTTTATGCTTATGTATATATGATGTATGACTGATGCAGGGTGAATGATGCTTAGATGATGTACTGACGTGTGTGGATGCAGGATGTGATGTGATTTTGCAATGTATATGCTGATGTTTTATGAATATGTATATGAATGTAGGATTAATCTAAATGAATCTTAACAATTCAAGACTATAATGATTTAACAATGCAAGACTAAAATGAATCTAAACGATTTAACCATGCAAGACTAAAATGAATCTAAGATGAATTAATTACGCAAGATGTACATGATTTAACAATGAATCTAAATGATTTAACAATGCAAGATGATAAAATGAATCTAAATGATTTAACAATGCAAGATGATAAAATGAATCTAAATGTTTTAACAATGCAAGATGTAAAAATGAATCTAAATGATGGATTAATTATGCCAGACCCTAAAATGATTTTGACTATGCAATTAAATGAAGAACTTAATGCAATTTAGTAAAGAACCTAATGCGACAACCAGATGCAATGGACACGATGGATGCAACGGATGAGATGGGACCCATATTTTTGGTGTGTGTCATGATCAACTGATGAACTAGGCAGGAGGACTATGAAGGACTAGGCAGGGAATGTTAGCCTGATGATGACTCAGGATGTTAGCGTGATGCCATGAATATACAAGGACCAGACTGAGAAATTAATTACAAGTGATTTATGTACACATATTGCTGCCGAGATTTGATTGGATCTTTCTTTTTGATGCGTGCGATAGTTTAGTGTGCTATTTGATTATTTTCAAGAGGAAGGATACATCCTACAAGAACCTAGAGATGGTGGTGATTTAGATTTAGGTCAACAAGAGGAAGGGTACATCCTCAAAGGACCCATTTCTAGAAAGATGGGATTCGTAAATCTGATAGGTCAAAGGTGCACTGCAATCAAACTACGGAACCAAGAGGTCATCAAAAGGCACTTGCTGAAACCTAAGATTTTAAGAGCGTAACTGGATCATGTTCTGCAAGGATACCAACCGAGGACATGAGATATATATAGGAATAAAGCTTAGGGATTGGGATAGTACAACGTATGGACAACAATATACAAAACTATATGTACAAAAGCTCAGGACACGAGATAGGAGGATCACTTCAAACTAGTGTGTGTGATATGCAAATACCCAGGGAATACTAGTGAGATTCAGGTAGAAGCGGATGTGATCTGGAATTGAGGGGGACGAGATTTTGATAGATAATGGAATAGTCCACTATGTGTGACACCATGTTGCCAGGTTTTCATCATGCATACTTGTCTAAGGCACTTGATTGCCAAGTTTTCACCATTGGATGAAATTTTTCTCTTTATTCTTCCTTTTTGATTTCTTTGGATCTTTTTGATGTTTTTGATGTTGTCCAAGGGCCTGTTTGCCAGGTTTTCACCTTGACAACCATTTTTTTTAGCTTCATTTTAAAGATTTTTTTAGGACTATTTTACATTGCTTTTGTACTTTTTTCAAGACTTTTAATACTTTTTATGGATTTTTTCAGATAACTGGAATGAACAACTAGCCGTCAGGCATAGAAGCGCCTGAGATGAATGATGTTGATATGATCATTCAATGGTTCTCCTTCAGGAGTAGAGAGTTGATATGGCCCAGAACCGAAGCATGCAGTGACAACATATGGGCCTTGCCAAGTGACTTCAAACTTACCTTTCTTTTCCATCAGTACCCACTTTCTGATTTTCCTTTAGCACAAGGTACCCCACCTGGAACTAGCATGGGTGGACCTTCTTGTTATAGTTCTGCTTGAGTCTATTTTGGTAGACAATCAGGTGATCATAGGCTTGTTGGCTCTTTTCATCTAGTAGATCAAGCTGTGTGAGTCATGCTACTCGGTAATCTTCATCATCAACCATGCCTCTCAGTGATACTCAAAGGGATGGTAGTTCGACCTCAATTGATAAGTCTGCTTCAACACCGTAGACTAGGGAATATGGAGTGGTGCTTGTAGGATTATGGTAGGAAGTGCGATATGCCCAGAGGGCGGGGTTGATCTGGAGATGCCAGTCACGACCAGTGTCATTGACAAATTTCTTGAGAATTTTGAGGAGGGTTTTATTAGTTTCCTAAGCTTGGCCATTGCCTTGAGGGAAATATGGACTGGAGAAATGGTGATGGATATGGAGGCGAGCACATAGATCATTGACGTGTTTATTTTCAAATGGTGTTTCGTGATCTGTGAAGATAGTGGAGGGTATACTGAAGTGGCAGACAATGTGATAGAGGATGAATTTGGATATCTGGACACCTATAGTGAGGGTGAGCGGAATTGCTTCAACCCACTTTGTAAAGTACTTTGTTGCTGTGATTATGTACTTGTGGCCTTCAGCAGAGGGGATTAATCTTACCAACGAGGTCAAAACCCCAACAAGAGAAGGGACAAGGAGGCGCAATAGGTCTGAGGTCCTAGGCAGGAGCATGAATCATATTAGCATGCTGTTGGCAAGGAAGACACTTCTTGATGAACTCACAAGCATCATGTTCCATTGTAGGCCAGTAGTACCTTGTACATAGAAGTTGCTTGGCTAGGACCATGCCACTCATGTGGGCACCGCAAATCCTAGTATGTACCTCTTGTAAAGCCTGGGCAGCTTCATTGTCATCTAAACACCCAGAGATGATGTTGTGATAGCCTCGACGATAAAGGGTATTGGCGACGAGGGTGTAACGGGAAGCTCTACAAATAAATTCTTGGCATTGGGTTGCAGTGAGATGAGGGGATATGATACCATTTTGTAGATAATCTTGGATATCATGGTACTACATGGACTGGGGACCAACAAAGACACATACGCAATTTGATTCATCATTCTCATAAGCGGGAGGATGAAGTTGCTCAACTAAGGATTCATATTGTGTAGACTCGTGAGGAATCTCTAGGAGGGAGCCAATTGTGGCCATTGCATCAACAACCTTGTTCTGCAAGCGTGGTACTTGTGTTATCTGCAAGTGGAGAAAATGCTCTTTCATCTTGTCAACCATCTGCTTATATGGCATTAATTTTTCGTCTTTGGTTTGATACTCATCTAGGACTTGTTTGATGATGAGTTGGGAATTGCCAAAGACATGTAGAGCTATGATGTTCCATTCTATAGCCATGCAGAGTCCTGTAATTAGTGCCTCATATTCTGCAATATTGTTCATGCAAGAAAATCCCAATTTGAATGACATAGGGATGTAGTCACCTTGAGGTGTGACAAAAAGTATTCCTACCCCTGCGCCATGAGCTGTGTAGGACCCATCAAAGTAGAGTTTCCAAGTAGGTTGTTCTTCTATCATGAATAAATGCTCATCTAGAAATTTTGTGATCAAAGGATATGCGTCTACCAATGGTGCTTCTGCTGGTTGATCTGCTATGACTTTCCCTTTAATGGCTTTTCTATCTACATATTGAATATCAAACTCGCTTAGTAGCATAACCCATTTTTCCATTCAACCTGTGAGAGTAGTCCTGGAGAGTAGGTATTTGAGAGGATCCACTTTTGAAATGAGCTTGGTTGTATGACTAAGCATATAGTGGCAAAGTTTTTGAGTGGCGAAGACCACTAATAGACATGCTTTTTCCATAGTTGAATAGTTGAGCTCATAACCCATTAAGGTCCGACTGATATAATAAATAACTCTTTCTTTACCTTCATCATCCAATTGAGAAAGGAGTTCCCCCAGTGCTATTGTGGTAGAAGAAATATATAGGATAAGTGGTCGGCCGGGTATAGGTGGTACCAAGATGGGTGGATTAGCCAAGTATTCTTTGATCTTGTCAAAACTCTTCTGGCACTGAGGATCCCATTTGAAAGTGTTAGCTTTTTACAGGAGATGAGTGAATATTTGGCACTTGTCTGCTAGTTGAGAGATAAAACAGTGCACAGATTGTAGCTTTCCTTGGAGGCTATGCAACTGTCAGAGTGTCTTCAGTGGAGGCATCTCTATGATAGCTTGTACTTTCTTTGGATCTATTTCAATGCCTCATCTAGATACAATGAACCAAAGGAGTTTGCCTGATGTGACCATGAAGACACACTTCTTAGGGTTGAGCATTAAGCAGTAGTGTCTAATCCTGTCAAAGACACATTCCAAAACATTGAGGTGATCTTCCCTTTTAACAAATTTTTCCAAGATATCATCTACATAGTCTTCAAGGATCTTCTGAATCATGTCATGAAAAATGACAGTCATGGCCCTTTGATAGGTTTCCCCAACATTTTTCAAGCCAAAAGGCATCATGTAATAACAGAAGGTGCCCCAAGGGGTTGTGAATGTCGTCTTATGCTGATCTTCTTCTGTAATGTAGATCTGATTATATCTAGAAAAGTCATCCATGAGTGACAACATCTCATGTCCTGCTGTGAGATCCACGATCATGTCTATGTTTGGCAACGGGAAATCATCCTTGGGACATGCCTTGTCGAGATCTCAAAAGTCTTTACATATCCTGATTGATTTGTCAGGCTTAGAGATGGGCACCATGTTAGAAATCCAGTCAGAATAGTCAATGGGGCAGATGATCTTGTCTTGGAGTAACTTCTCGAGCTCTGCTTTGACAAGTAGTGCCACTTTAGGGTGCATCTTTCTGAGCTTTTGTTTGACAGGTTTGATGTTTGGGTCCACTGCAAGATGGTGAACCACCAAGTTGGGGTCTAATCCTGACATGTGGGAGTAAGACCATACAAACTTATTGATGGATTCCTTCAATAAAGTGACAATATCAGTTTCTTCCTCTTCAGTCAGAGATGTTGCTATGTATGTGATGGCGAGATTCTCTTTGGTACCCAAGTTGATAGGTTTTGCTTCTTTGATGAGAATCGATGACTGTTCAGGCCTGTAATCATGGATTATAGGAAGAGGAGAATCTTCATCCTCTAGCACCTTAGGGAGGTTTTCACCACGGGATACGCCCTTTGTTTTTACTTTTTTATGATCAGATAGCGACCTAGAGGGGTTTTCGCTAGGGGATCTTTTTTTCTCTTTTTTTATTTTAATTTTTTTCTTCATTTTTGCGGCTAAAGTTCTCCTCTTCCCCAAAGTATTCCTTTGGGTCCAGTTTGTAGACATATGCGGAGTCTTTCCCCCAGTCATTTCTTTGTTTAATTGCTCCCATAAAGCTTAGGAGCGCATCCACACTTTGGAACTCGTCAACATGTATGACACTTGGTTGGTCCCAGTCTATGAGTTTAGTATGGCAGAGGGGAAGGTCAATGAAAAGAATGGAAAGCTGGTGTAGGACAAAATTTCCCAAGAAGGTTTCATCGTCAAAGACATCGTCATAGGCTCTCACAACTTTCTCTTTCAGGATATCTTCGATGTCAGTGATTTCTCCCAGGGAAGGGTAAGAGGCATAGATGTTTTCATTGGTTCCCCTATTCATGTTAGAGTTCATGCCAAGGCCTAGGTTCTTTTCTCGTTGAGCAGGTACAATAGGATCTTTCATTCCTTTCTCTTCATAACCAAGGCCACCTCCTTGGTAGATCCATTTTTCTGTCACCAGCTTGTGAGTTGCAGGGTATTTTCCTTTGAAGTAATTGAGGTGACTTGTGTCCTTGGGTGGTGGATCTTTATAGAGCCATTGGTTGATGTTTGGTGTCATCCTAGCTAGTCAAAGTACCCTTTGAGATAAAAGTGGTAGGACCGAATTGTAGTGCCTTGGTTGTCGTCGGTTTTGTCTTGCTTAGATTAGGTTGGCAACCTTGAGTGTGTGGATCAATTGGCAGTGCTCCAACTGCAAAGGCATAAGATAAAATGTACTCACCACAACCTTTGTTGTTGATCTTGACCATGGATAGGGTGGAAGAGAGGATTTTTTCTAGGTCTGAATGGGTTCGAGATGAACTAGAGATAGAGGTGCCAATGTCAATCCTAGGACAGTCATTGGAATGTGGAAAGGATGTTTCCAATGCAATGCAGTATGCAAAGGGCTTGGGATCTACGTGGATGGTGATCTCAGTGCTGTTATATGGGAATTTGATGCACTGATGGTAGGTGGAGGGGACGACTTGCATAGAATGAATCCATGGGCGTCCAAGGAGGATGTTGAAGGGAAGGTCAAGATCAACAACATGACATAATGTATCCTGGATAACCAGGCCCACTTGAATGGGAAATGAAATCGTGCCTTCAGAATTACACTCTAGATTGTCATAGGCTTTGATGGTAATGACTTCATTTGTTATATCAGCTTCAGTACAACCCAACTATTTTATGAATTTTAGAGTACACAAATTTAGGGCCGAACCATTATCTATCTTGACCTATTTGATGGCAAAATCATTAACCATGAAAACAATACGCAGTGGGAGATTATGATCGGGTTCTTCTGAGGGTATGTCTATTGGTTTAAAGGAGACCCCACAAGATGCAGACATGTGTCCGACAAGGTTCTGGAATTTGGTGAGGTTGATGTTGCTGGGAACACAAGAGTCTAATAGGGATTTATTGAGGATCTCTTGATAGGTGGGTGAGGTGTGGAGGAGATCCAGGACGGAAATTTGGGCTGGAGTATTCCCTAGGTGTTCCAAAATTTTGTATCGGCACCCTTGACATGGATGACATTGACAGAGGACTGGACTTGGGATATGCAGCCAATGACATTATCGTAGTTGATATATGCATTGGTATAATATTTTCTGTCAGCATTTTCTCCTTGCTTACCCTTCCCCTAGTCAGAGGACTGAGTAGGATTGCCTGGGCCTATACCTGAAGTGTGTTTAGGGAATGCATTTTGATATATTTTAAGGCCCGCGTTTGGCGATGGTTGAGCAGACGAGTCCACTTTGATCTCTTTACGGTTGATGAGATCCTAGATTTAATGTTTTAGCTTCATGCATTTGAGGATGGTGTGTCCCTTAACATGGTGATACTAACAGTACTCATTGTCTTTATACCAGGTTGGCTTAGGTGTTTAGTCATCAAATGGCTGCATTTTTAGGTGCACGACTTGGTTAGCTTGGACCAACTTGTAGAAGATGACATTTATGGGTTCACCCAAAGGGGTAAACATGTGTTGTGGTGCGTTTGAAGTGCGAGGCCTTTGTTGTCCATGTGGTACTGATATAGCATTTGCTTGATTCATAGGACCTTGGTAGTTGTGTTGATATGATGTCCCTATAGGGGGATAGATAGTCACGCCTTGAGGGCACATTTTTTGTTGCTAAGTTAGTTAGGGATACGCAGGATTGGGCTGTTGATACATGGGAGGAGGTTGAGGGTACATTGGCGGTGCTTGCCGATAAGTTTGGGTAGGTACATTAGGACTGGCTACCACAACCTGAACGTGTTTGGTATTAGTGGCTCCGTTAGTTACTACATTCTTGTTTTTGTTCCAATACCATGATTGATCATTATTAAGTTTTCTAGGTTGGGATTCCTTGTAGTGCTTGATGACACCGTCTTCTATGAGACCTCATTCAAGATCCATGCCTTTGATTCGGATGTCTTGATAAGTTTGTATGCAATTCATTCACATGTGATAGGCGAGCTTAGGATGGAGGTTGTTAATGAAGATTTTGATAAGATGTTTCTCAGGGGGTTGATAGGACAACCTTGTAGTAAGCCCTTGCCAATGCTGAAGGTAATCGGCCAGGCTCTCTCCTCCCTTTTGTTTGGAATTGCATAGGTCAAGGAGTGAGAGTTTATTTTTGACATTATGTGCATATTGGGCCACAAAAATTTCAGCTAATTCAGAGAAATTAGAGACTGTGTCGTAGGGGATTTTGTAGAACCACTCAAGAGAAGTTCCTCCTAAGCTCTTGGGAAATAGTCTCATGAGGAAATTATCGCTATAGGCCACTTCTTGACATGCCATGTAGAATTATTTTACGTGGCTCACAGGATCTCCCTTCTCCTGATATTTATCAAATTTGGGTGTCTCAAAGTATTCGGGGAAGGGTATGGCAGTGATAGATCGATCAAACAGATAAGGACACACTTCTTCAAACTTGAATGTTTTAGCCTCTATCCTAGCTTTTAGCTCCTTGAGAGCATTCTTCATTTCCTCCCATTCATGGTTGATTTGTGGGCGAGGATTATTAACCATGATTGCATGGGTTCCTTGAACCTGGTATGGATCAAATGGTGAATATGGAGGATTCTGTAGGGGATATTATGGTGTTTGATATGATGGTTTTTGGTCAGCGTATATGGGATGTTGTGGTGGAAGCTATGGCTGAGGGGAATATTGTAGTGGAGGAGGTGGCGGTGCTTGAAAAGGTTGTTGCAACTACTGTAAGTATGCTTATATTTGCTATGGTGTTGGATAACTAGGCTGAACCTATCATGCACTTGCATGGTGTAGAGGATAAGTGTTTTGTGGTGGAATGCCCCCAGTGGGAATATTGAATTACTGTGGAGGTGGAATGGTTTGTGATGCAGTGGAAGATGGCATGGCTAGGTAGTTGGCAGAATGAGTTTGTTGCTGCTGTGTTGGTTGGATGAAAGGATTAGCAAACTGTTACAGTGGTTGTACCATGAAGGGATTTGCCCCCTGCATTTGTGGTTGCAGCTATTGTGTAACTTGGAGGGTGGAATGCGCAGCTATGAAGGGGTTTATTTTTTGCTGTTGTGCTTGGGATGTGAATGGGTTGGTAATTTTCTGTTGTAGTTGTTGTTGTTGGGATGGTTTCTAGATGGATTGTTGCTACTGAATAGGTTGTTTTTGTTGGATAGGTTGTTGCTGGATTGGTTGTTGTTGTTGGATTGGTTGCTGCTGTTGGAGGGGTATTTGGGGTATGATGAAGGGATTAGTAGATGGTTGTTGTATGGGAGGATTTGGATTGGTTTTTATTTGTTGCAAAACAGCTGGTACACATTGTGGTTGCGTTGATAATGGAGTGGGGAAAGTGGAACCTTGTGGATATAAGGGTTGTTTATAGGCATTGGTAGGTGGCATGCCTATGGTGAAGAAAGGAAAAATAGGCATGGAGACTTGGGTTCTTTGATGTTGTGAACTGGTTATTGCACTTTGAATGGGTTGAGTAGGGATGGGTAGAATGGTGGTTTTCTGCGTGCTGATTGGTGGTGGTGGAAATTGTGCCACAAATGTTGGGAATGTTTGCAAAAGTGGAGTGGCTATGAATTGAGGAGGTTCTTGGGTAGCGATGGGGGTATTTCTTGTGTTTCTGACGATGGATCAAGAGGCAAGGATTCTGAGGTGGATGAAGGTGTCATGTGCATGATGGAGGGTGGGATGGAAGGTTGGACTACTTGTGCGATAAGAGTTCCCACCTATAGGGCTCATTGGAGTGGATCAAAAACTTTGTTTCTAGTGGGATGATGATGTTCCCTTGGGAGTGCCATAGGTCATGTGACAAGTGTGGGTATAATCCAAGGTGGGAGTTGAAGTCCTTGTTGCTGAATGTCCAAAAGTACTTGATTATTGTTACGTCCACTCATGGCGTTCACCATGTGGATATGTCATGGATGATTGATAAATGTTTCTATGGTACTCATGGTAGGTGTCTCATTAGTATCTACCCAGATGTGCTCAATTTGTTCATTGGGCCGAGGTGCATAAGTAACCATGGCGTTAGTGTTGTTAGTCGTAGGATTAGATGAACTACCTGCAAGATTAGGATCCATGTTCTTCCTCTTCTTAGTGGCTCGTGTGATAGGTGGCATGAAATGACTACCCTAAGGGTATATGAGATGCAAGATGTAATGAAAGGATGCACCTAGGAAGCTAAGGATGATGATGTTGGGACTAAGATGCGTCTAGGATGATGAATATGCTCCTAAAGATTAAGGATAACTTGATGTATGCAAGGATTAAGGCCGGTTGCATTTTCCTAGTGTAAGATCAAGTGGATGTGATTGTCTACCTAAGACAGACTTGTGGTCTTCAGCGGACAGATTCTCTGTCAATGCGAACCAACCTTTTGATTAAGGTGATGAGGTTGCAAAGGCAAAGGGGATTATCCTAAACAATGCTTAGTAAAGGACACTTAAGGATGGGGGTTTTGATTAAGATGTAGGTTTTTAGAAACTCAAAAGGGGATGCAATACCAAGTGAGGGATGTGATCAAGGATGCTTTTGATGATGCTAAGGATGATGCTAGGCTGATTAGGATTTATTTGGATTAATGCAGTATTATGCTAGGATGAGTGTGTGATGTGTTTCTAAAGATGAAAACCTAAGGGAGGTCCTAAAAATGCAAGCTAAGTGGAGCTTAAGAAGAGGATAAAATTTTGTTTGTCGTAGTAAACCAGCTAGTCATATTGCTCAAATCTAACAAAAGCTGAGTTTAGATGATATTTGCCCATGAAAAAAGTAACCTTGTTGTTGTTGATCACTTTATCGAATTCTTCCCATTTATGAATCTCTTGTTTTATGGAATCAATGATGTGTTGGTACTTGGTAGCCTCTCGGGTTGTGTTTTTTTGTTCTCTTTGCACGGGTGGTAACAAATTTTTTACCTTCTTATGCTTCTTAGAATCAGTCATGTCCTATAAATAGATCTGATCTTGGATGAATAGTTGGAGTTTTTAGGACACATCTCATAAAAGACCAAATTCTGAAAATTAGAGCTCAAGGTAATCTTTGCAAAGGGACATTGTCTTGATGATTTGGCAAAAGTTTGATTTTTGTCTGATTTTCAATAGGTTTGTTCCATGGCAAGAACCAATTTCAACATAGTCAAACCAGAAAAGAACAAGCATGTGTCTAAAAAAAATCTGACAAGGGACAAAGCAACCTTGAAGGATACAAGCAAGTGACAAATTTGAATGTTGGATATTTCATTTGTGTTTTGGATTTGTCAATGTTGTTCAAACACTTCAAGCACACATCTACCTAAGGAATCGGCTTCAATGAAATATTATAGACCCATTGCTTGGTAGTCCTTCAGCTCACACAACAATGTCACCCCCGGAAGGGCACCCATGTTTTTGCCTTTTTCTAGGTATTATTGTCGTGCTATGAAGACCTCTTTTGCAACACAATACCTTGGGACACATATGATGGGGATCTTGGGGGGAGATTATTCCCTCTCCTCATACTATAATAAGTCAATGTTCGGAGGTGAATCATGTAAATTCTATGCCTAGAGGGTTTAGTAAGTGTCTTTGTTTGATTGTATCCTTTATGTCTGCGCAAGCACGAGTCAGGTGTACAGCCCCATAGAGCGTCTTGACAAAAGTGGTCACGTAAATGTGATTGAGACCATGAGGCTGCACTTAAGTTAGATGAGAGCCAAGTATAAGCTCAAATTCTAATCGAATCTTGAGGCTTTAACCCCAAAGATTAAATTTGATTAACATGAGTTAGAGTGGTGTGGCTTATACCTCATTCTCACGTGGGTCGTTCCCGGGAGATTTTTCCTCGATCGGAAGGCCCATTTAAAGGATTAACTTGAAAAACATGGATTGACAACGAGAGGGGTCTAGATTTATGATTTTCCACAGGGGGAAAAGAGCATACTCTCCTACCCAATGCCATTTTCTCCCAAACATGCAAGACAAAGTTTGGTTCTTTCCCAAAAGATTCAATTGTTTAACACAAAGCAAGTGTGTCTAGGTTTTTGATCTTTCCAAAAGGGAAGAGAGCATAATACCCTAACACTTGCTTCACATTAGACAAAGAAATCTATCTAGTTAATCTATGTGCCTAAAAAAGATAATCACAGACACGATCATTTGGTCGATTTTGATTTGAGGAAACCCGCAAGACAAACGTGAGTAGTTTTGAATTGATTTCTTTGGTCAGCGGTGCTGCAAGACAATTGGTTAGTAGTTTCAATTTTAGCCTTTGAAAAGCGTTGAAAACACAAAACCACTTAACAATTGTTAGAAAATGATCAAAACAATCTGTCAGAGCACAAACGCCAATTTAGGGCATAGACGTTGGTTTTGTGTTTTAGCTTAAAAATGATAGAATGCAGGAAAACAAGCCAGAAAACACAGAAAAACATAAAATCTGTTATACCAATCAGAGACACCGATTCATGAAACGTAGACGCTGATCGATGATTTTCCTGAACTGGCATTTGCGCAGACGCCAAAACCTTAATCAACATTTCCACAGATGCTGCTGTACCTGCAAGTTCACAAAACACAGCAAAAACAACAAACAAAGTTACTTTCTCTTCCTTCTTAGTCTTTAATTTGATCAAATTTAGTCATTTGAGAGTTTCCAAACAATTAAAACCTATTTTTCTTTAAATAATTATCAAGATTTATTCCCTTAATGAAAATTTGGCATTATAACTATTTGTAAAATGAATCTCTACTAAAAAATAGAATGCTAAAATGCCTAAAAGCAGTGGGAAAGATAGTAAATCTTAAAAAACTGAGAAGTTATGTTTGGAAAGCTCCAAATATCAGTGCCAGGTAGAAACGCCAGTTCAGGGTGCAGACACTGGTTTAGTGCAAACGCCAGTTCAACGCAGATGCCAAATGGCAGTGCACAGAAAAATAGCATTTGCGCAGACACTGATCTGTGTGTCTGGAAAAATTTGAAGAAAAAAGATAAGAATTTAGAAATATTTAGGGATGTGGGTCCCACTGGGCGTGCCAAAATGTGTATGAGGAAATATTCTATTTTTTGGGAGCAAGCTCAAACATGACAAGTTAGTGGGTTAGCACATAGAATTCATGAAAGAAGCAATAACCAAACAAGACTTCAACATAACATCGAATTGAGCTAAAAACAAGTAAAATGCACCCTATTCTACTTATTTGATTTTCTCTTTTTGGATGAATGTGGGTGTGCTCTCTCAAACACACAAGTGAAGTGAATCCCCAATGTAATGCAAATTTAGAACAATGAAGAAA